>OX421507.1:11872010-12089651 GCA_949126835.1 Anisus vortex | reverse complement strand
TTCTTGTATTAGGAATAAGAATTATCCATATGTTTATCTGAGTAGGCATATTGTACTAATATAATAGTAGCATGCATGTATCCAGGTCAACATGAAGTGAGTTCACACAGACACGTATAATGTTCTTATTATATTTAGAATTAATCCTCTATCAGAGAATCATATACTAACTCTGAGTTCGCGTATAGTGCGGCGACTAATTACTTATAGGCTAGAGCAGGGGTCGGCAACCTTTTGATGATAGTGTGCCCAAGAAGCATTTCGAATTCATTCAGCGTGCCAACAGTCTAAAAGTCTGCCTGCTTTAGCACTCAATTTATATAATAGGATAGGCCTACTTGATTATTTTTCAGGGGTCTTCCGCATGCCATTGATAATCGTTTTGCGTGCCAAGTTTGGCACGCGTGCCATAGGTTGCAGACCCCTGGGCTAGATATCAATGGAAAGTAAGATCCCTGTGTCGCCCTGCCTTATAAGTGCACCACTGTTGTTTTTCTTCATCCTTATAGTAAATGTGGGAATCGGCCAGTGGCGGGTGAACATTTTTCCTGTTCATGCAATGTCCAGTTCATTATTGTGAAATGATGGATTTTTCAGGCGCCGACGTGGGTTAACACGGTGAAATAAATTCTGCAAGACTTTTTCCACTTGTCCCAAGCCACAACTCTCGCGCCGTTTGGCTGACAACTAGGCCTACATATAAGAAGAATCTCTCGTACTAAGGGATATATAAGAAATGCGTCTTGAAGACACTGTACTGACGCTTATGTTTTCCATTTATTAGGTCTGGCCCCCATCAAAATCAGACCTTCCCTTGGGAATTTATACCAAGGAATTCGGAATGACCATGTGTTATTTTAAAATATTTCTTCATTACTTATAGAATACACCCGGAAACATGCATAGATAGAAACATAGAGCCACATATTTCTTTGTTTTGAAATCTCTTATGTGATGAACTAAATGATTTGATATTTGTCTACATTAGTCTATCTTTCTATCTATTTATCTATCTATCTATATATCTATCTATCTATCTATCTATCTATCTATCTATCTATCTATCTATCTACCTATCGATCTATCTATCGATCTATCTACCTATCGATCTATCTATCTATCTATCGATCTATCGATCTATCGATCTATCTATCTATCTATCTACCTATCTATCTATCTATCTATCTATCTATCTACCTATCTATCTATCGATCTATCTATCGATCGATCTATCGATCTATCGATCTATCGATCTATCGATCTATCGATCTATCTATCTATCTATCTTTCTATCGATCTCTCTATCTATCTATCTACCCTACCATCTATTTATCTATCTATCTATTTATCTATTTTTCCCTCTAATTATCTATCTCTACTTATCTTTATCTATCTCTCTATCTATCCACGGCATACTAGGGGATGTGTGTCCAGCACAATGCCCAGCCGCCTTTTGTTTACCACAACTAATGTCAGGTACCCATCAGAGCTGGGACACCCTCGAGTCCAGGAACAAAATCGTAGCCTTCACCTGGATTCGAACCCAGGACCTTCGGTAGGCCTACGCCAGTCATTGTGATCGGCCACCATGTCCCTTATATCTATCTATATTTATCTCCATCTTTCTTTATCTTTATCTATCTGTATCTATCTATCTATCTATCTATTTCTATCTATCTATCTATCTATCTATTTCTATTTATCTATCTATTTCTATCTATCTATCTATCTATCTATCTATTTCTATCTATCTATCTATCTATCTATCTATTTCTATCTATCTATCTATTTCTATCTATCTATCTATCTATCTATCTATCTATCTATCTATTTCTATCTATCTATCTATCTATCTATCTATTTCTATCTATCTATCTATTTCTATCTATCTATCTATCTATCTTTCTATCTATCTATCTATCTATCTATCTATCTATCTATCTATTTCTATCTATATTTATCTATCCAACACGCACCCATCGAAACAAACAAAGTATTCAAGTTTCACTTAGCGGCACACTAATGTACAGGATATCATACTCGACATTTAATGTTTTTTGTTTTCTTACTGTGATGGATTGGGGTTTTACTGGTTGTTACCTCCAGTAAGTTCGTTGGCTACGTTGTCTGACAGGGTATGCCCGTTCAGAGTAGACCGTCATGTAGCAAGTAAATTTATATTTGCAGTTCCTGGTTCGTGTCAG
Organism: Anisus vortex; assembly: GCA_949126835.1. Taxonomy (NCBI): domain Eukaryota; kingdom Metazoa; phylum Mollusca; class Gastropoda; family Planorbidae; genus Anisus; species Anisus vortex. The sequence continues at coordinate 12,087,447 of OX421507.1, read as the reverse complement.
AGTGGCTATCTCTGGCATATAAAACAATACTCTTTGCACAAACAAGCTTGACGTAACAGTAAAACTGGACTAACACACTTGGTTGAATTTTAGTATTAATGCAATGTTTAATTCTCTAGTGAAGAATAGGCAGGATGGAATGTTTGTGTGTAGAAGACGGCAAAAATGTTTATCAATTTAAATCAAATACACACATATGTTTAATAAACGCTGCAATAAAGTCTAAGTCTAAGTCTGGCTATATACAGAAAAATCTAAGCCTAAGGAAAAGCGACCTGACTAGTCTAGAGCGTGATAGGAATCTGACTTTTTCGAGTCTGTGGGAGCTGATATAAAGTTAAAGTTTAGTTCCATTCTGGCCTATGATTGGTCTATTCACTGAAGACAAAAGGGGGGGGGGCAAGGTGGGAGGGGGGGGGGGACAGAAAAGAGAACCAGTGGGTGGGAAGGGTGTCGTGTCTCATTTGCTGGACAAAGGAATCGTTTACAGGTGATGTATGGAAGTATTTGCAAGGAAGAGAAAGAAAGAAGGGCACTCTTGAATGGGCGTTTTCTCAATTAAGCGTGGAAACTTAATCCCAAGACGTGCTACGAGCTAGAGTCTGTGGAGGGGGGGGGGAGGGGGTGTAAGGAACGAGGGGTGATCTGATCGCCCGTGACTGGGCGGGTAATAAATCTTTGAGAGAGAACAAAAGGGACTACTAACACACATTAGCATAGGAATGTTGGGACTGTGAGAAAATTCCCTTAAATAAAACAAATAGGCTACATTTAAAAGTTCATTAAAATATCAATTTAGGCATACATGTAATGTGAAAATAAGATATATATTATAATACAAACAACAAAACATTCACACTTTGCCAAGCAAAGGGAATACCTTATCATTGTCCGGCTAATCAATAATAGGCCAACCGTATGTAAGATTCCACATACATATCTCTAAGTTCTACATATCTGTACCTAAGTCATCACATCTCTATACCTAAGTCATCACATCTCCCCCCGTTTGATCAAAACGTTTTATCTAAATAACACGTTTTCTTTCCAGCTCTATTTTTTCCTTTATTCTTGATTTGTTAACCTTTAGTTAACAGCGACAATGTCTGTGTTCTCAGGGGAAGGCGGTTTCTGATTTCCCGTCCCTTTTCTTTTCTGCGTTTTTTTCTGTTCACAGTGATTGTCGGCCTCAGTCGGTGCACAGTGTCTTGATAGATAGTCTGGGAGACAGTGGTCACTACCTTTGACATAAACAGTTTGAAAACTGTATTGAGAAAGGGTCAGGGAATAGCGCATTAGACGACGGTTAAGGTTCTTAGCTGCAGCCAAAAACGTTAACGGTTGGTGGTCGGTGTGAAGGGTGAAATGACGACCATATAAGTAGACCTGAAACTTCTCTATGCCCCATATAAGAGATAAACATTCCAGTTCCGTAATCGTATAATTACGTTCTGCTTGGGATAGCTTGCGGCTTGCATAAGCTACTGGGAACAGTCTGTCATTATCATTTGGGTCTGATTGGAGAAGCGCAGAACCCAGTCCGGAAGTGCTGGCGTCGCATTTAAGTGTAAAAGGTCGAGTGAGGTCGGGAAGGCGAAGAATAGGGGACCTAGTCAGCGCGGACTTCAGCTGGTTAAACGCCTGGTCGCAGTCTTTTGTCCACGATACAGTATCCGGTTTCCCTTTCTTTGTTAGGTCGGACAGCGGAGCGGCGATGGTGTTATAGTTTGGTATAAATTTCTGATAAAACCCGCACAGACCTAAAAACGAGCGCACATCCGTTTTAGTGGAAGGGGGAGGAGCTAGCTTGAGTTTTTCAATTTTCTGCTCGTCGGGCATTATCCTATTTCTTTCTACCATGTGTCCCAGGAATTTCAACCGGTCGTACCCAATCATGCATTTAGAGGGGCGGGCGGTAAGTCCCGTCTCCTGCAATCTGGATAAGAGCGCGGTCACGTGGTCGATGTGTTCTTCCCATGTCTCGGTTGCTATTAGTATATCGTCCACGAAATTTGAAATTCCTGGTTTGCCTAACGGACTCAGAAGTTTCCGCATCATGCGTGTGAATACGGAAGGCGAGTTGTTAAGGCCAAATGGTACGGTGAGAAACTCGAAGTGACCCTGGGGTGTACTGAAGGCTAGATAGGGGCGACAACTCTCTTCTACCTCTATCTGAAAGAAACCTTTACTTAGGTCAAACTTGGAGAAATATTGCGCATTTCCCAAGTTCGCAAACAGAGTTTCGGGGTCAGGCATGGGTTCGGCCTGGAATTCCGTTACTGCGTTAAGTCGTCGAAAGTCAATGCACATGCGGGGTGTGCCATCAGACTTTCGCACTAACACTACAGGGGCGTTGAAAGGGGAGGTGGAGGGTGCTATAATTTTATTTTCTAGCAGGGATTTTACCTCTTCCTCTATCAGTTTGGCCTTGGCGTGGGGGATAGGGTAAGGTTTCACTCTAATGGGATTGGGGTCAGTTACTTTCATGGAGAATTTCTCCAGTGTTGTACGGCCGGGTTTATCGGTTAACACCTCGGTGTACGAGTTCAGTAGGGCTTTTGTTTGAGTAGTCTGCTCAGGGGTCAGTTTGGGACAAATGTTAACATTTTCGACCGATTCTTCCTCTCTTAGTGGGTACGCGGTAAGAGTTTCGTCTGGTTCTGTTTCTAAGGCGATGGCCATGGCAATTAGGGGCGTGTCGGGGATTGGGCGTTCAAGGTATCGTTTCAGCAAATTTATGTGATACATCTTTTCTTTGTTTCCAACCTTGACTGTGTAGTTTGTGGGGGAGGTACGGGCGGTGACTACGTAAGGTCCTTTCCACATAATTTGTAACTTGTTGAGGGACGAAGTTAGCAACAACAATACTTTATCTCCAGGTGCAGGAGATCGTTCCTTCGCCCTGCGATTAAAGTGTTTAGCTTGTTTTTTGCGAGCTTCCAGCAGGTTTGAGTGGGCTATTTTACGCACACATTCTAGTCTAGCCTGCAGTTGCTTGACATAGGTGTGTACTGTTTTTTCTTCCTGATCGGGATTCTCCTTAGTCCAGGAGCGGCGCAAAATTTCGAGGGGGCCACGGGGCTGTGATCCGTAGATCATTTCATATGGCGAGTACCCTAGACTGGCATGAGGGGTAGCGCGATAGGCGTATAGGGCTGCGGGGAGATATGTGTCCCATTCATCGGTATTGCCATAGGCGACTTTCCTAAGCATACCTACCACAGTTTGATTGAACCGTTCTACCAGTCCATTTGCTTGGGGGTGATAAGGGGAGGTGCGAAGGTGTTTCGTGTTCATTATCTGCAACACTTCCTTCATGAAGTACCCGGTGAACTGAGCACCGTTATCGGAGAGAAGGACCTCTGGAAAACCTACTCTGGTAAACATTGTAAACAGAGCTTCTGCTACATGTTTAGCGTCCATGCTAGGCAATGCTACAGCCTCGGGCCAGTTAGTCGCCTGACACACCACACATAAAATATAGGCGTTTCTCTTTCGCGTCCGATTGAGGGGGCCTAATAAGTCCACTGACACCCTTTTAAAAGGCGTGTCCACCACAGGGGTCTGACCTAACGATACAGGTGGGGTGAGGTGCTTTTTAGCAGTGACTTGGCACTGGTGACAAGAAGAGACAAATCTTTTAATATCACCGTACATGCCTGGCCAGAAATAATAGTATTAAATTAATTAAATTGGTTACTTATATAGCGCTTCTATCCATGCTATTTCAGCATGCTCAGTGCGCTCTGTAAACACAATGCTGCCTGCTGGCGCAAATATGTTTACAGGCCCAAAACTCCTGCAGGGCGACAGGGATCCGTCGGCGGCCGGGCTAGAACCCGCGACCTGTCAGATGGTTTTTGGTTGACAGTCCGGTGATCTAACCGCTAGACCAGCCGGCTTCTGACTTTAAATACTGTGGCAGCTTGACCTTGGTGAGCGCCCATGGCAGAGTCGTGTGCGGTTTCCATTACTTGCTGACGGTAGGGGAGGGGTACTACTAGCTGGGTTTTTCCAGGTTCGTCTTCCCGGGGCAACCGGTAAAGTAGGTTTGACTTAAAGATATACCGGGGCTTACCCGGTTTGGTTTGGTTTGCTTGTGCAAACAATGATTTCAGTGAGGGGTCATCCCTCTGTGCCACCCTGAATTCATTATTGGAGGGAGGGATTTCATGCTGTTGAGTTCCAGCGTCAGCGTTGGCTCGCGTGGTTACGGGAGCCAACATAATGGGGGAGTCGGGGGTGCCTAAGAATATGTATCTACACCCCAAAACTAAATCGAACTCCATATTTCCCATCACAGCTGCATTCACCGGACCACACACGTAAGGGGATTTTATTTCCAATCGAGCGATTGGGCATTTTTGTACAGGGCTAGCTATGGGCCTGACCTCTACGAACTTGCCAGTGAGTTCCCCTGGTTTAACGAAGGAATCGCTTATAAGGGCGTCGAACTGACATCCTGAATCATAGAGACAACGGGCGCGCCGGCCGCTGACCTACACCGTGCCAGTGACATGAGCCATGGAGGTGGGGGCGTCAGTGGGATCATCAGAGAAATCCACTAACGGGGTTTCGGGCGTGTGATTTGAGGGGGCGGTGACGCAGCCTGTGTGGGCTGGGGGAGGGGCGCCTCTGTTCCTTCCCTGAAGTAGCAGAGGGGTGGGAGTGGGTCGGTGGCCACCACCGTTTGTTTGGTGATGGGGCCGTGTACCCTGATGTGGATAATGGGGAAGGGTGTCAGGGTACGCGGGTTGATTCCTATCCTGGTGCGCGTTATTTCGTCTGTCGTTATTTGTGTGCCGGTTGCCACTATTGTGGGTGGGAGAGTGTGTGTTTTCATCCCTGTGTGCCGCTACGTAGCGGTCCGCGAGCTCTATAGACCTGTCCAAACTATCAACACCATTTTCCGCTAAAAATGTTTTTAGTTTGGTTGTCATCAGCGTCCTTAATTGCTCTAGAAGCATTATCTCAACAAGACCGTCGAATGACTGGTCACACTTTGATAATTCCACCCACTTAAGTAAATAGCCTTTCAATCTATCTGAGAATTGAGTATATGTCTCTATGTCACTCATTCTTGCATTTCTAAATTTCTTTTGGTAACACTTGCTTGTTAATTCATATCTTGTCAACAATGCATTCTTTAGATGGTTGTAAGGGTCTTGGTCTGAAGGGGGAAGTTTGGCGTAAACCTCATATGTGGGCCCCCTTAATGACTGAACCAGGGATCTTACCCACAGGTCTCTAGGGACATTATTAAAGCTTGCTCTCTCCTCAAAGCGGGCCAGATAAATATCAATAGATTCTGTGGAGGGATCATATATGTCAGTCCAGAAAGGTGGTACTAGATGAGTGTCACTGTTGGTTATGGATGAGGGAGTCGACGGTAAATTGTCTATGCTACCATTGTTTGTTTCAGATTGTCTATTCTGTGCTGTGAGTTCTGCTAGACGTATTTCTTTCTCTATCTCTAGTTTTCTTAAGTTTACATCCCTCTCTAACTCTAATTGTTTTGCCTCTCTCTCGCGTTGTTTATCTTGTAATTCTAATTCTATACGTTTTGCTTCCCGTTCCCGCTGCTTGTCTTCTAACACGACCCGTTCTCTATCTGCCTTCATCCTTTCCTGCTCTAAATAAATCTCTACTTGTTTATTTACATACTCCATTACCTGAACACCCACATAACCATATTCAATAGCTTCTTCCTTCGCGCCCCTTTTAAAGTTAACTAAGTCTGCCATAGCGAAATGTACGTGGACAATTGGCCTACTAAGACTAGAACTTGAACCAGACAATAAAAAGGTACTCACCCACGGCAATATTTAATAGCTCTGTCGTACACACACACACACGCTTGACTTGAGCTGTACTTGTTGACTTCGGAATGTGCTCACGAATGTGTGGAGAAGCAGTGCTCTGCGCTAATTGAGTAAGTGCAGAGGACAATGTTCTCTTGTGTTGGGCAGTCTTTGGGTGGTGCTATTATACACTGGCAGGGACGAAGTAGGTGTAGTGAAGCGGTGATATAAGTTGATCGGATGGGATGGTCGGAGACAGGTGATGATCTACGCTGGCAAGGACTGGATAGGTGCAGTGAAGATGTGTTATAAGTTGACCGCGCAGGTTGGTCGGAGACAGGTGATGATCTACGCTGGCAAGGACTGGAAATGTGCAGTGAAGAGGTGATATAAATTGACCGCACAGGTTGGTCGGAGACAGGTGATGATCTACGCTGGCAAGGACTGGATATGTGCAGTGAAGAGGTTATATAAATTGACCGCACAGGTTGGTCGGAGACAGGTGATGATCTACGCTGGCAAGGACTGGATAGGTGCAGTGAAGATGTGCTATAAATTGACCGCACAGGTTGGTCGGAGACAGGTGATGATCTACGCTGGCAAGGACTGGCTAAGTGTAGTGAAACTATGATCTACGTTGATCGAACAGGATGATCGGAGACAGGTGATGATCTACGCTGGCAATGACGTGTGCAGTGACAGTTGGTTGGTTGTCAAGTGTTATGTGTTGTTTATTCCAGGAACATAATGAGCCCCCAACTTCTATATGACAGTAATATTTCCTCTGAAGTAGGGTCGCAGGTTCACGACAGTCGGTGCTTTCTGGAGTAAAGTCCACTGCAGGAGTTAAGTAAGCTCCTCGTAACTATAAGTAAATCCAATACTTGCAGGACTTATCGCCGGACGAGAACCTCATGTATGTGATGGATTGGGGTTTTACTGGTTGTTACCTCCAGTAAGTTCGTTGGCTACGTTGTCTGACAGGGTATGCCCGTTCAGAGTAGACCGTCATGTAGCAAGTAAATTTATATTTGCAGTTCCTGGTTCGTGTCAGAGTGGCTATCTCTGGCATATAAAACAATACTCTTTGCACAAACAAGCTTGACGTAACAGTAAAACTGGACTAACACACTTGGTTGAATTTTAGTATTAATGCAATGTTTAATTCTCTAGTGAAGAATAGGCAGGATGGAATGTTTGTGTGTAGAAGACGGCAAAAATGTTTATCAATTTAAATCAAATACACACATATGTTTAATAAACGCTGCAATAAAGTCTAAGTCTAAGTCTGGCTATATACAGAAAAATCTAAGCCTAAGGAAAAGCGACCTGACTAGTCTAGAGCGTGATAGGAATCTGACTTTTTCGAGTCTGTGGGAGCTGATATAAAGTTAAAGTTTAGTTCCATTCTGGCCTATGATTGGTCTATTCACTGAAGACAAAAGGGGGGGGGCAAGGTGGGAGGGGGGGGACAGAAAAGAGAACCAGTGGGTGGGAAGGGTGTCGTGTCTCATTTGCTGGACAAAGGAATCGTTTACAGGTGATGTATGGAAGTATTTGCAAGGAAGAGAAAGAAAGAAGGGCACTCTTGAATGGGCGTTTTCTCAATTAAGCGTGGAAACTTAATCCCAAGACGTGCTACGAGCTAGAGTCTGTGGAGGGGGGGGGGGGAGGGGGTGTAAGGAACGAGGGGTGATCTGATCGCCCGTGACTGGGCGGGTAATAAATCTTTGAGAGAGAACAAAAGGGACTACTAACACACATTAGCATAGGAATGTTGGGACTGTGAGAAAATTCCCTTAAATAAAACAAATAGGCTACATTTAAAAGTTCATTAAAATATCAATTTAGGCATACATGTAATGTGAAAATAAGATATATATTATAATACAAACAACAAAACATTCACACTTTGCCAAGCAAAGGGAATACCTTATCATTGTCCGGCTAATCAATAATAGGCCAACCGTATGTAAGATTCCACATACATATCTCTAAGTTCTACATATCTGTACCTAAGTCATCACATCTCTATACCTAAGTCATCACACTTACCTGTATTCATTCTTTCTTCATAACTTCATATCGGCATGCATGAAGTAGAGTCAGGAAAATAAATACGCTTCTTTCCATCAAACATTAGTGTCAGTCAACATACAGTCCTTGTACAACTAATGTTTGCCAGATACCTTTTCAGAAAATACCCAGACCGCTCAAAAACATAACATAACCCCTTCCTGGTATCATATCAATTCAAAAAAAAAATGATTATGCATAGATCTATATTTTCATACATGTCCTGTATTTGTTTATTGTTCATCCCAGGGGTCGGCAACCTTTAAATAAAAGTGTGCCAAAGAAGTAGGCCTATTTCTTATTCATTCAGCGTGTCAACATACTATTTTCTCGTGCAAGAGACATAAATTGTCTTCCGCTGGCTATTAAAAATCGCTTTGCGTGCCAGGAGAGCACGCGTTTCGTTAGGTAGCCGACCCCTGGATTATCCTACTTTATCCCGGACAGTTTGCTGAAATACCGGACTGCCCCGGTAAAACACCGGGCACCTGGCAGCTCAATACCCGAGGCTTATGATTGTTTCGATGTAACACAAAGATTAAATAATGCATTTTTTCAAAACGTGTATGCTACCTATTGGTGACCGATTTCAGATTCAGGTCACAAGGCGCCCCGAGCTATCGCACGCACTGGGAGGGGCACCACCCTGCCCCACTTTCCATTGCAACTTGCAACTAGAGGGGAGTGGGGGTGGGGGTAGTGTTTTAAGCAAAAAAAAATATTTTCAAAAAAAGATAGAATGTCGTTTTCATAATCTTCAGAGGTAGATAGTATATTGCGATATGTCTCAGGAACACACGGGGTTTTGAAGTTTAATAGTGATTTATGTGCAAACGTGTTACATGTAAGTAAGCATTGTCAATGGCGTTGCAATGTTTTTGCGCAGGTTGTGTAACGAGGAAGGATGGCGAGTGGATTAAATTGACAACACGAGACACTAGTTTCCGTGTGGCTATTTAGGATCTGTGTAATGTGCAACAGCTTGAGTTTCTTCGTTTGTTTGAAATCTAAGGGGGATCCACTGCTACATAAGGCGGTAATTGTTAAAACAATATGTTTTGATAAATAAAGTGAGAAAATGTTAAGTTAAGTAAAGACAATAGGATTTTAACAGTTTGCCAATGGTATAGCCGATGTACAAAAGAAACGTTGGGAAGATAATATCAGGGAATGGACCGGTACAAAACTGAGCGAGGCAATGAGAACGGCTGAGAGACGGGAGGAATGGAGGAGGCTGGTTTACATGTCATCTGTGGCGCCCCAACGGTCCAACAGACTACGGGATATGTAGGATGTAGGATGTAGGACAGCCGATGCATATGAATATAAAGTACACATGCGCTTTGTAATGCAGGTATAAAAGACTGGAAGTTTAAGCCGTTACGTGTTGTACTATAACTGTTAAAGTTCACTTTAAGTCTATAGGCGGAGAAAAGACCTAAAGACCTCCCATTAAGAGTTCCAGATTATAATCCCAACAAAGACAATCTTTAGTATTCACGCAGGTCCTGGTTAAACTCGTTCACGTAATAAATTTACCACCGCCACTCCACCCCGCCCCTTTCCCACGTCACACTCTTCATTTCCGCTGGCGACTAGATCGGATCTTTAATCGACTCTCTGGTTGTTTTAGAAAATACTCCGTAAATCTCTTATTTCAGTTCGGTAAAGGAAGGAGGGTGTGGGGTGGGGGGGGGGGGGTAATCTTCTTGACTAAAAATATCTCGCCCCAACCCCCGTACATTTCCGGTCTCATAGACTGACTTAGACTTTAAGTAAGTGGTAGTAGGCTACCACAATATCTCACCTTTCATAAAATATAGGCTACACACAAACAATTCGCCGATTTGTATTGTTTTGGGGGAAAAGAAAAGAAAAAAACGTAATTGATTTTCCACGGTCATCGTCCTGTGGTCCCTTCCGTACCATTCAAACTCCCGCCAAAATTTTTATCATAAAGAGAATCTAATTCCATAGGCGACACCTAGACCCAAATTTCACCCCCCCCCCCCAACCCGACGCATGCTCTGCTCTTGGCATTTCTTTTTTTTTTTCTACTAGATAGAGCGTAATTATATACACAATTTATTCATTCATTCATTTCTACTTTGTGTTTTTGTCGATAAACCCGAAAATTCCTTAGGCCTATTTGTATTTGATTTTTTTAAAGTCCAGATTTTCTCTAGGCCGGTATCATTTGTATCACCAATTTAATAAACAAAGAACGTGTAGTCCAATATAGTGTCACGTCGGCATATTGTGTTATTCACACGCGTCTCGACATGGCCATTGGTCACGCGTTAACTTTATTTGGTCTCGGGTCTAATACAATTAGTTTTCAAACGTCTTCGTTGTTTAGCATAATTTCCCCATTGGTTTCGTTCAGTTATGCAGGGAGGTCTCAAGTGTCAGATTACTCTGAAGGACACGCATGGACTTTGTAACTGACAGGAGTAACACCTATAGCCAAATCACTAAAACTAGAAACACCAGAGAAGCGATCGGCAACCTTTTGATAATAGTGTGCCAAAGTAGGATTTCTAATTCATTCCGCGTGCCAAAAGCCTAAAATGTTTCCTGCTCTAAAACTCAATTTCCCGTAGAAAAGAGTTGAATAGCTTCTTTTTTTAAGGGTCGTCCGCGTGCCAATGAAAAGGGCTCTGTGTGCCAAGTCTGTCACGCGTGCCGTAGGTTGCCGACCCCTGTCAGAAGGGCAAAGAGTAAAGTACTAATAATACATAAGACATTAAACTCAAATTTAGAAATACAACCCACTAACAGTCTGTTGTAATGCTCAGATAATCGTAAGGACAAAAACACTTTTCTTATCCCTTATGCGAGAACAAATGCATACAAGTATCTACTCTTTCTTTCCGAGTGACATTCGGACATCGTATAAGTTGCCTGAACAAACCATGAAAACCAGTAACTTAACATCATTTAAAACATTAATAAAGATGCAAGACTAGACTAGGACAACGGATGAGAGTAGGACGCAATAATCTTCTTTATAGAAGGAGCGTTTGTAATATAGTAGATAAGAAAAAAAAACCCGAAGGCCCCGCATCATTCTCATACCGACAGCCCATCATGGTGCATCAGACAACAGATAAAGGAATAAAAATTGTATATTATTTTCATATGTCGTTTTCTGTTACGTCCTCCCTACTGGCGGCAGCTTTCATCTTTGTCTCTGTCATCGGTTTATAATTCTTGTTTGAGATGTTTTTTTAAAATATTTTATGTGTAGGTAAATCTTGGACTTTTTCCTCGGTCCTAACGGGGTCTTCACAGTAATATGACGAAGAAGAAGAAGAACAAAACTGAGCTACACTAAATACAATAGGACTAGATTATAAGCTATTCATATTTTCTTTTACAAAGGAAAAGTATACTCAAAGCTAGTCCAAGAAATTGACTTAAGGAAAAAAAGATATGTAGGCTATTAAATAAGAGAAAAACATATTTTTAGTTACAGATAAGCTTAATAATGATAACAGGAATTATATGCTACACCGGGGGTCGGCAGCCTTTTTGTAATAGTGTGCCAAAAAAGGGTTTTCAATCCATTCAGCGTGCCAACAGACCTAAAAGTCACCTTGTTCTTATCTTGTAGAAAAGACTTGCATTGGCTTTTTATGGGTCTTGGGCGTGCCATTGAAAATCGCTATGCGTGCCAGGTAGGTTGCCGACCCCTGTGCTACACAACACAATGCTTTTCTATTTACTAGCAATAGGACTGTTATGTTTTTCCTTTTTTTTACCCCACCTCGCTACCAACGACATTGTTTTTTTTGTCCTGCATGACAAATGACATGGATTGAAACATACCTACTGATTCCCCCCCCCTCCACACCTTCCCTTTTAAGTAAACTGTCATGTAGTTTGTGCCCCACTTGACGGTAACACATGAAACCCTTAGAGAAAGGTCAGTAGACTTTGTTCGTCTCAAACAAACGGGAACGCTTTATTTGTAGTCTTTCCTTGTGTCCGTCTTTCTGTCTCATTCTCTCTCTTACTCTGTCACTCTGTTTCTCTCTCTGTCTCTCTCTTTCTCTGTCTCTCTCTGTCTCTCTCTCTCTCCAAGTAAATCTTAGTTAACATAACAATTTAGTGTCGTTTACAGACAATTTTCTGACGCATTATCAAGATGTTTCCATTTATCTATCTGTCTATCTGTCTATCTCTCTATCTCTATCAAGATGTTTCCATTTATCTGTCTATCGATCTTGCTATCTTTTATATCTGTCTTTTTAACCTATCTCATTGTCTATGTATCTATATTTTATCTCTCTCTCTCTCTCTATCTATCTATCTATCTATCTATCTATCTATCTATCTATCTATCTATCTATCTATCTATCTATCTATCTATCTATCTATCTATCTATCTATCTATCTATCTATCTATCTATCTATCAGTCTATCTATCTATCTATCTATCTATCTATCTATCTATCTATCTATCTATCTATCTATCTATCTATCTATCTATCTATCTATCTATCACAAACCCTTTAAATGGACTTCTGTTCGATGTTTTACTCTGGCTAGGATCAAATTTGATCAAAAGTCATAAACTAGTAAAAGATTCTATATACTAGACCTATATAGTCTAAGAACAAGTTAGAAAAGGGCCATTATATGTAAATCTGTTATGCATTACATGATAAATATATTTTGTATAGTTATATAGAACACCAAATATTATGTCGTCTTATTGATAAGCTTATCATTTATGAACTTACGATTATTTAAAGAATGGAATAAATCAGTTTGATTTTGAATTATTTTTACAATTAATTGTTCAACGGTCATCAAGCCACCCGAGTAGGAAATCTATACAACAGTTGTGGTAATAGTAGAATAAAATTCGACGACTGCAGTGGCAATAGGAGACCATAAAGGCTCGAGGACTGAGACTAGGCTAATAATCAAGAAACTTGACTGGATTTTAAATTTTAAAAACATTTAGAAGAACAAGAAAACTTGACGTTAAGAAACGAAACAATTTAACCAGACGAATGAACGTTGAATATTTAAATAAAATGTGCTAAAATCTGTAGCCTACAATTAACAATAAAGGGCGTCTATATAAACGACATTTAAAAGAAGCATAACCAAAATCGATTATACTTATGCAAACCAGATACAAAAAATTAAATGACTCATAGCAAAATAAAAAGACAAGAAAAGAAAAGGAACTAAAATGACACACACACACAGATCACGCATTATTTTTTTACATTGGCGGCTTGGCCCAATATTGAGCCCACAATCGGCGATGATTTAAATATTGGCAGAACGTTGGGCCGATATCGGTTATAGACATACATTATGAAAAACAAAGTGTATAAAAAAAACTTTAGCTCTAACCTCGTCTCCGTCCTCGTGTTATACCTACAACTTTAAGTGATCCGCACGAGAACACAATTTCTTGGGACAGCCTCAAGGTAATCTGCGCACTCCTCGGCTGAGACGTTTAATAAGGAAGGAAAGAAGACATGCATGTAAATGAGGGGGGAAACAAGGTAAGAAAAAAAGAGTGCCTCCCTCACACCTGAAACTAAGTACATAAACAACAGACCGACACACACACACGCACACACATAAACACACGAGTAATCTTCGCAGCTGGCCCAGCTGATCTTGTCTGGTGCTGATTGTCAATGAAAACAAAGAGGGAGGAAGAGAGAAAATAATTTAAATTTGCCATTTACTTTTCCTCGTATTTCAAAGCAGGCCGCGTGTGGGTGGCGGGGGAAGAAGGTGTGTGTCAAGGTTAAGGAGTAGGGGGGGGGGGGGGTAAATAAACAGGATAACAAAGTCAGAATTATAAAAAAACAACAACTGCATCTGAAACATTAGATCTAGATCATAGGTTCTCAACGCCCCCCCCCCCGGGGGGCGGTGAGAAGCTTTAGGGGGGCGCTGACATTCCCGAGGGCGATTGGGGGGCGGTGAAGGGCAAGTGGGCGGTACAAACGTACCTGATATATTTTAACACCTGCATATTATTATATATTAAAAAGAAATAGGAATCGCAGTGACTTTTCGATGAAGTTAGGGGTCAATTTAGGTGAATTTAGTGTGCGACCGGCTGGTCCTGTAGTTGGTTCACAGGATTGTCAAAAATTGGTTATTTATATAGCGCTTCTATCCATGCTATTTTAGCATGCTCAGTGCGCTCTGTAAACACACCGCTGCCTGCTGGCGCAAATATGTTTACAGGCCCAAAACTCATGCAGGGCGACAGGGATCCGCCGGTGGCCGGGATAGAACCCGCGACGTGTCAGTTGGTTTTTGGTTGACAGTCCGGTGAACTAACCGCTGATCCCGGCTGACTGATCACTGTCGCCTAACATATGCTAATATTAATGATATTTTGATCTCACTATTACCGAAATGTCCTTAATGTGTTTTAAACGACCAAAGACTGTTTAACCATAACGACAATATTGTTAAGCGGTATAGGTAAGTAGAAAGCATACAAACTGGGTAGTTATTGTAATGCTTGAAAATAAACATGAATTCTTTAGTCATATAATATTTATATAATTTTCAAATACGTTTTACAGTTCGATCATTTTAAAGTTATAAATTGTAAGCCATTTATTTTTTATAAAAGAAAAAAATAAGAAATATTAGCTCAAATAAAACGGGCTAATTATCTCCTATTAACTAAAAAATGTTTCCACATTTGATTCAATAATGATGCCGAACAAGTTCTGTTTTGTAATATAACAAATAGTAAAGATTATTAGACCTAAGGCTTTTGCAATCAAAATTGAAACGAAAATAGGCAAACGATTCGCATTAATATTGATTTATTTCAACCTTTTGTTAAGGCAATTGTTTTATTTATTAATTCTTACAATGTTTCCTATTCAATTTTTTTAAAGATAATTAATCACACAAAAAGTCTAGTCGGCTAAAAAAATTGCGGAAACTATAGTCCAGATGGGCGGAAGGGGGAAGGGGGGTTAAAAGAAAGTTGGGGGGGGGGCGGTGAGCGGAAAAAATTTGTAAAAGGGGGCGATGAGCAAAAAAAGGTTGAGAACCTATGATCTAGATCTAGATATTGTTGCTTGCATAAGATATCAGGAAAAATATTGTCAGAGCTGGCAAAAGGTATTCTGAAATTTGAAATTACGACGCAGTTGACAGAATCTTAAGTAAGGCATTAGGCTATGACTGTCTGCAGAAAGCATAACTTTTAAAAGAAAACATGCAGTGCTTTGAAAAACACCTTTTATAACACCCACTCACGCCCACAAAACACTACAAAAAACCAACTGCATTGGGTCGTCGCTTTATGAATAGAGGGGCTCAAAATAGCTGTTTACTTCTTTAATAATGTGGCATATTATTCATTCTATAGAAAAGGGTTGGAAAACAAAAATTGGGAAAGAGAGAGAGAGAGAGAGAGAGAGTGTGTGTGAGAGAGAGAAAGAGAGAGAGAGAGAGAGAGAGAGTGTGTGTGAGAGAGAGAAAGAGAGAGAGAGAGAGAGAGAGAGAGAGTGTGTGTGAGAGAGAGAAAGAGAGAGAGAGAGAGAGAGAGAGAGAGAGAGTGTGTGTGAGAGAGAGAAAGAGAGAGAGAGAGAGAGAGAGAGAGAGTGTGTGTGAGAGAGAGAAAGAGAGAGAGAGAGAGAGAGAGAGAGAGAGAGAGTGTGTGTGAGAGAGAGAAAGAGAGAGAGAGAGAGAGAGAGTGTGTGTGAGAGAGAGAAAGAGAGAGAGAGAGAGTGTGTGTGTGTGTGAGAGAGAGAGGTAGGATGTTATTAAAACATTACAGAGAGTATATGAGAAAACCCTAAACACAAATTATTTCGTATAGTTCCTTTCTATGGGACCAATAGGTCCTGGGTTTGAATCCTGGTGCAGGCTAGGATTTTCTACCGGGTCTGGAGGGTGTCTCTGAGTCTACCCAGCTCTGATGGGTAGCCTACCTGACCTTAATTGGGGTAAAGTAAAGGCGGCTGTGCATAGTGCTGGCCACACAATCACTTATTATGCCGTGGCCATAGGAACTGGTGAACGCGGCTTCACCGGCCCTATGGATCAAATTGGTCAGACGGGCTATTTTACTACTTTTCCTTTATTTGAATCATTGTTTTTTCGGTTTAAACTTTTAATATAGCCCACAAATTTTACCTTGATTTTTCCCTTGATAAACAGGAGAAACTATTTTGTGTTGGGTGTGGGACTAAAAAAATGGATTAAACGTACGGTCACCAGCAATGAGTCTATGTCTTCAAAGTTTACAGATTTTCCTTCTAGTCAGAAGAGACTTGAACTCCACTTCTTAACGAGAATGCGAGCTGAGATTACGTTCTTAGGGCTCGGAGAACGAACTTCGCTGTATCACGCAACTGTGACACACGTCCATATAGGGTCGGCGCAAATGGTTAGCCGTCCCCATCCACTCTAAGACTTCTGCAAGGCGGGGCACTCTGCAGGCACGTGATCGACCGTCTCTTCCGCCTCCCTGCAGTTTCTACACCGCGAATCCTCTTGAGGCCTTAGCCTGCTAAAGTAGGCCCCTATCGGACAATACCCAGTACGGAACTGGGCTATCGTAAAAGATTCCCTTCTACGGTTTCTACCACGGGTTGGCTCGTTTGGGCCGTTTCAGATGTTGCCACACACGTTGGCCCTTGTCAGAATTTCTACTAGATTATTCGACAACATTCATCAATTAAAAAAACTCTTGCGGAGTGGCGGGGATTCGACGGGCGGCATGGTTAGAACCGAGAGTCTTCAAGTTGACAGACCAGTATAAGCTGACCCGCTGGAATATCATCAGCCGGCTTCTAAGTTTAAGCTCGATGGGATTATGGGAAAGTGGGTTGACTCGGAATATTTTGCTGGCTTCCACATGGAACAACCAAAACCTGGAGTCAATTTCCAGTAATCCCGTCGGACCAAATTGATCCCAAGGATTTTAAAAGTGTTGAGAGATAAATCACAAATAATGCTGGAGAGGAAATAATAACAAGCGTAAAAAAAAGAGTTGTTGGTAGGGATACAAAAAGCGGAGATTTGTCATTTTGGGGATCTTCCGCGTGTTACTGAAAATCGCTTTGCGTGCCAAGTATAGAACGCGTGTCGTAGGTTGCTGACTCTTGATATAGAGTTAATCAGAGAGAAAGACTTTGAGAGACAGAAAGAGAGAGAGAGAGAGTGTGAGAGAGACAGAGCGAAAATAGAGATAAAGATATACATCCAGAGATAGACAGAGAAAGACAGATCGAGACAGAGAGAGACACAGAGAGAGAGAGAGAGAGAGAGAGAGAAAGAGACAGAGAGGTAAGTAAACAACACCCTATTTCGTTGACAACTAAAAATTTTACGGATTCTTTAAATTTACTAATTTTTATTTCATTAATAAACCACAACATTTATTAATTTCATAGAAATATTGAATTAATCAATTTTTACCTTTGACTATATTGATAATTTAATACATTATTTATTAATTATTATTTTTAATACAGTTTCAATGCAAATTGATACCAGTGGTCCTTGATTATCTAGTGTATTAGATGCTTTACGATACTTTACGTGAAAACTCGATGTTTTGATTCTGCTCAATGTATGGACAGACATGTCGCAATTCGAAATAGACAAAAGATCATATTATTATGCGCAGCCAAAAGGGAGTGGCACCACCAATCCTAACATTTATTTTTAAGAAGACCCACTTTTTCCAAAACCGTTAACGTTTTTTTAAAAATATTAACTTTCTTAAGAAGTTAATGTCTATAAAGGCAAACATTCACATTACTTTCTATAAACAAAACTCCATTCTGTTAAATTATCAATGTATTTATTTAAATATATGTAACTATGGCCATTTTTTTATGTTCTAAAATATTCTAAATTGTTAATAAATTGGGGTTTCAATAGAAAATTTGCGTCGTTGTTTTGACTAGTCGTCGACTGTGTCATCATCATCATCATCATCATCATCAATCCCATGACCGTTGTGATCGTTGGGGGGGGGGGGGGGCGAATGGACACTTCGGCAGTCAACTTTCTCCACCTTTGCCTATCCTGAGCGGTCGTCAATAGTTGAGTCAACTGCAGCCCTGTCCAATACCGTGCATTGTCTATCCAGCATATCCGCTGACGGCCTCTCCTACGCCCACCTTCCACCGTGCCCTGGAGCAAGGGTCGGCAACCTTTTGCTAACAGTGTGCCAAACTAGGATTTCTAAATCATTCAGCGTGCCAACAGCCTAAAAGTCAACCTGCTCCATTATACTTTTAAACTTAAAAAAAATAAATTTGTATAGGGCAATTAATTCAACTCCGTAACAAGACCAAGGCCAAAAGCAAAGGATATATTTGTAGAAAATCGTTAAAGAGTTTTATATATAATACAAAATTAATGTGTTTGTGATTATCATCTTTTTTATTTGTATATATAGCAATCACAATATTTTATTAATAAACTTTCACATTTATCTTAATTATAGTCTAAACATTATCATTTAGTTGTCAAGATGAGGACCTTACACCTGTTAATAATAATTATATTTTTATCCCAGTTTAACTGAGATGTCCTTAATTGTGTTTTTTTGGCAAATTAAACCGAAGCTGATAACCATAAATGAGCGGAATTGTTACGTAGTAATTATACAAACTAGGTAGTAAATGTAATGTTTAAAAATAAACATATAAATACTTTAGTCACATAATAGTTTTATAATTTTCAAATAGTTTTACAGTTTGACCATTTGTAAGTTATAAATTATATTATTTATTCTTTTATAAAAGAAAACATATATAGCAACATTAAAACAAATAAAACGGGTTAATCATCTCCCTTTAATTAAAAACCCCTTTTCACATTTGATTCAATAGTGATTCCAAACAAGTTATGTTTTGTAATATAACAAATATTACTGAAAAATTATTATTCCTTTATGTAAATCCAACATTATGGTATTCATTACAAGGTTTAATTATTAGAGAATTAGTTAAGCAGTTGTAGCCTAAATAAACATTTCCTTGCATTAATTGTTTGTCCATGTAAGGAGTTTATCTTTTCAACGTTAATAATTTCAGAAATGATTTAATATATTGCTATTAAATAGACCTTTTATTTTTATTAAATTAATAATACAAATAAAATTTATTTTAGCATTAGGCCTACTTATATTTATGCTTTTAAATAAGATGAGCATAAAAACTCTTTTAAATGTAATCAGTCTGTATCAATTAATGAGCCTTGATTTAAGTGTCTTGAATGCTCTTTGCTAATTGTATAATGTCAGATACATATTTAGTCACTTCTGAGTGGTCAAGTGTAGGTGACCTCTTTGTTTGCTTAAAACAGCTTTCATGTGCGATAAAATCTGTTCACAAGTGTAAGTTGAACCAAAAACTGAAAGTAGAAGAGCGAATACATAGCAGTTGAGAATAGCAGATGCTTTTCCTTATCAGTTTCCTTCCAGATCTTTTCCACAAATGGGCACATTTGGATGCCCATTTTTTAAATGTTTAAAATTCAACTTGCTCCATAATAAAATCGCAGATATCCCAACACTTAAAACACAAAAATCTACATCTGAGAAGGTTGTAGTAAGACCAAACCAATTAGGCTTGATGTGGTATGAAAAAATGGTTAGAAAAATCCGCTTTGAGAGCTTCGATGTACTTCTGAAAAAGCCCAACTAGGCCTATCTATCTTAATACTTAACCTAATAGGCCTATAGGCCTATAGGCCTATAGGTAAATGTTTTGAAATTGATTTCACAGCAAGGTATATGTTCAGTTTCAATGCAAATTTATTCCAGTGGTCCTTGTAAATGCAAGTTCAAATCACTGAAATGTGTAGCTATGTCACTCAGAAACATCGGCTTCAACAGTCAGTTTTTCTCATTCAAAACCGGAAAATGTTGTTTCACCCCCCCCCCAACCCGACACATGCTCTGCTCTTGGCATTTCTTTTTTTTTTCTACTAGATAGAGCGTAATTATATACACAATTTATTCATTCATTCATTTCTACTTTGTGTTTTTATCGATAAACCCGAAAATTCCTTATTTGTATTTGATTTTTTTAAAGTCCAGATTTTCTCTAGGCCAATATCATTTGTATCACCAATTTAATAAACAAAGAACGTATAGTCCAATATAGTGTCACGTCGGCATATTGTGTTATTCACACGCGTCTCGACATGGCCATTGGTCACGCGTTAACTTTATTTGGTCTAGGGTCTAATACAATTAGTTTTCAAACGTCTTCGTTGTTAAGCATAATTTCCCCATTGGTTTCGTTCAGTTTTGCAGGGAGGTCTCAAGTGTCAGATTACTCTGAAGGACACGCATGGACTTTGTAACTGACAGAAGGGCAAAGAGTAAAGTACTAATAATACATAAGACATTAAACTCAAATTTAGAAATACAACCCAATAACAGTCTGTTGTAATGCTCAGATAATCGTAAGGACAAAAACACTTTTCTTATCCCTTATGCGAGAACAAATGCATACAAGTATCTACTCTTTCTTTCCGAGTGACATTCGGACATCGTATAAGTTGCCTGAACAAACCATGAAAACCAGTAACTTAACATCATTTAAAACATTAATAAAGATGCAAGACTAGACTAGGACAACGGATGAGAGTAGGACGCAATAATCTTCTTTATAGAAGGAGCGTTTGTAATATAGTAGATAAGAAAAAAAAACCCGAAGGCCCCGCATCATTCTCATACCGACAGCCCATCATGGTGCATCAGACAACAGATAAAGGAATAAAAATTGTATATTATTTTCATATGTCGTTTTCTGTTACGTCCTCCCTACTGGCGGCAGCTTTCATCTTTGTCTCTGTCATCGGTTTATAATTCTTGTTTGAGATGTTTTTTTTTAAATATTTTATGTGTAGGTAAATCTTGGACTTTTTCCTCGGTCCTAACGGGGTCTTCACAGTAATATGACGAAGAAGAAGAAGAACAAAACTGAGCTACACTAAATACAATAGGACTAGATTATAAGCTATTCATATTTTCTTTTACAAAGGAAAAGTATACTCAAAGCTAGTCCAAGAAATTGACTTAAGGAAAAAAAGATATGTAGGCTATTAAATAAGAGAAAAACATATTTTTAGTTACAGATAAGCTTAATAATGATAACAGGAATTATATGCTACACCGGGGGTCGGCAGCCTTTTTGTAATAGTGTGCCAAAAAAGGGTTTTCAATCCATTCAGCGTGCCAACAGACCTAAAAGTCACCTTGTTCTTTTCTTGTAGAAAAGACTTGCATTGGCTTTTTATGGGTCTTGGGCGTGCCATTGAAAATCGCTATGCGTGCCAGGTAGGTTGCCGACCCCTGTGCTACACAACACAATGCTTTTCTATTTACTAGCAATAGGACTGTTATGTTTTTCCTTTTTTTTACCCCACCTCGCTACCAACGACATTGTTTTTTTTTTGTCCTGCATGACAAATGACATGGATTGAAACATACATACTGATTCCCCCCCCCCCCCTCCACACCTTCCCTTTTAAGTAAACTGTCATGTAGTTTGTGCCCCACTTGACGGTAACACATGAAACCCTTAGAGAAAGGTCAGTAGACTTTGTTCGTCTCAAACAAACGGGAACGCTTTATTTGTAGTCTTTCCTTGTGTCCGTCTTTCTGTCTCATTCTCTCTCTTACTCTGTCACTCTGTTTCTCTCTCTGTCTCTCTCTCTTTCTCTGTCTCTCTCTGTCTCTCTCTCTCTCCAAGTAAATCTTAGTTAACATAACAATTTAGTGTCGTTTACAGACAATTTTCTGACGCATTATCAAGATGTTTCCATTTATCTGTCTATCGATCTTTCTATCTTTTATATCTGTCTTTTTATCTACCTCATTGTCTATGTATCTATATTTTATCTCTCTCTCTCTCTCTCTCTCTATCTATCTATCTATCTATCTATCTATCTATCTATCTATCTATCTATCTATCTATCTATCTATCTATCTATCTATCTATCTATCTATCAATCTATCTATCTATCTATCTATCTATCTATCTATCTATCTATCTATCAATCTATCTATCTATCTATCTATCTATCTATCTATCTATCTATCTATCACAAACCCTTTTAATGGACTTCTGTTCGATGTTTTACTCTGGCTAGGATCAAATTTGATCAAAAGTCATAAACTAGTAAAAGATTCTATATACTAGACCTATATAGTCTAAGAACAAGTTAGAAAAGGGCCATTATATGTAAATCTGTTATGCATTACATGATAAATATATTTTGTATAGTATAATATAGAACACCAAATATTATGTCGTCTTATTGATAAGCTTATCATTTATGAACTTACGATTATTTAAAGAATGGAATAAATCAGTTTGATTTTGAATTATTTTTACAATTAATTGTTCAACGGTCATCAAGCCACCCGAGTAGGAAATCTATACAACAGTTGTGGTAATAGTAGAATAAAATTCGACGACTGCATTGGCAATAGGAGACCATAAAGGCTCGAGGACTGAGACTAGGCTAATAATCAAGAAACTTGACTGGATTTTAAATTTTAAAAACATTTAGAAGAACAAGAAAACTTGACGTTAAGAAACGAAACAATTTAACCAGACGAATGAACGTTGAATATTTAAATAAAATGTGCTAAAATCTGTAGCCTACAATTAACAATAAAGGGCGTCTATATAAACGACATTTAAAAGAAGCATAACCAAAATCGATTATACTTATGCAAACCAGATACAAAAAATTAAATGACTCATAGCAAAATAAAAAGACAAGAAAAGAAAAGGAACTAAAATGACACACACACACAGATCACGCATTATTTTTTTACATTGGCGGCTTGGCCCAATATTGAGCCCACAATCGGCGATGATTTAAATATTGGCAGAACGTTGGGCCGATATCGGTTATAGACATACATTATGAAAAACAAAGTGTATAAAAAAAACTTTAGCTCTAACCTCGTCTCCGTCCTCGTGTTATACCTACAACTTTAAGTGATCCGCACGAGAACACAATTTCTTGGGACAGCCTCAAGGTAATCTGCGCACTCCTCGGCTGAGACGTTTAATAAGGAAGGAAAGAAGACATGCATGTAAATGAGGGGGGAAACAAGGTAAGAAAAAAAGAGTGCCTCCCTCACACCTGAAACTAAGTACATAAACAACAGACCGACACACACACACGCACACACATAAACACACGAGTAATCTTCGCAGCTGGCCCAGCTGATCTTGTCTGGTGCTGATTGTCAATGAAAACAAAGAGGGAGGAAGAGAGAAAATAATTTAAATTTGCCATTTACTTTTCCTCGTATTTCAAAGCAGGCCGCGTGTGGGTGGCGGGGGAAGAAGGTGTGTGTCAAGGTTAAGGAGTAGGGGGGGGGGTAAATAAACAGGATAACAAAGTCAGAATTATAAAAAAACAACAACTGCATCTGAAACATTAGATCTAGATCATAGGTTCTCAACGCCCCCCCCCCCCGGGGGGCGGTGAGAAGCTTTAGGGGGGCGCTGACATTCCCGAGGGCGATTGGGGGGCGGTGAAGGGCAAGTGGGCGGTACAAACGTACCTGATATATTTTAACACCTGCATATTATTATATATTAAAAAGAAATAGGAATCGCAGTGACTTTTCGATGAAGTTAGGGGTCAATTTAGGTGAATTTAGTGTGCGACCGGCTGGTCCTGTAGTTGGTTCACAGGATTGTCAAAAATTGGTTATTTATATAGCGCTTCTATCCATGCTATTTTAGCATGCTCAGTGCGCTCTGTAAACACACCGCTGCCTGCTGGCGCAAATATGTTTACAGGCCCAAAACTCATGCAGGGCGACAGGGATCCGCCGGTGGCCGGGATAGAACCCGCGACGTGTCAGTTGGTTTTTGGTTGACAGTCCGGTGAACTAACCGCTGATCCCGGCTGACTGATCACTGTCGCCTAACATATGCTAATATTAATGATATTTTGATCTCACTTTTACCGAAATGTCCTTAATGTGTTTTAAACGACCAATGACTGTTTAACTATAACGACAATATTGTTAAGCGGTATAGGTAAGTAGAAAGCATACAAACTGGGTAGTTATTGTAATGCTTGAAAATAAACATGAATTCTTTAGTCATATAATATTTATATAATTTTCAAATACGTTTTACAGTTCGATCATTTTAAAGTTATAAATTGTAAGCCATTTATTTTTTATAAAAGAAAAAAAAAAGAAATATTAGCTCAAATAAAACGGGCTAATTATCTCCTATTAACTAAAAAATGTTTCCACATTTGATTCAATAATGATGCCGAACAAGTTCTGTTTTGTAATATAACAAATAGTAAAGATTATTAGACCTAAGGCTTTTGCAATCAAAATTGAAACGAAAATAGGCAAACGATTCGCATTAATATTGATTTATTTCAACCTTTTGTTAAGGCAATTGTTTTATTTATTAATTCTTACAATGTTTCCTATTCAATTTTTTTAAAGATAATTAATCACACAAAAAGTCTAGTCGGCTAAAAAAATTGCGGAAACTATAGTCCAGATGGGCGGAAGGGGGAAGGGGGGTTAAAAGAAAGTTGGGGGGGGGGGCGGTGAGCGGAACAAATTTGTAAAAGGGGGCGATGAGCAAAAAAAGGTTGAGAACCTATGATCTAGATCTAGATATTGTTGCTTGCATAAGATATCAGGAAAAATATTGTCAGAGCTGGCAAAAGGTATTCTGAAATTTGAAATTACGACGCAGTTGACAGAATCTTAAGTAAGGCATTAGGCTATGACTGTCTGCAGAAAGCATAACTTTTAAAAGAAAACATGCAGTGCTTTGAAAAACACCTTTTATAACACCCACTCACGCCCACAAAACACTACAAAAAACCAACTGCATTGGGTCGTCGCTTTATGAATAGAGGGGCTCAAAATAGCTGTTTACTTCTTTAATAATGTGGCATATTATTCATTCTATAGAAAAGGGTTGGAAAACAAAAATTGGGAAAGAGAGAGAGAGAGAGAGAGAGAGTGTGTGTGAGAGAGAGAAAGAGAGAGAGAGAGAGAGAGAGAGTGTGTGTGAGAGAGAGAAAGAGAGAGAGAGAGAGAGAGAGAGAGAGAGAGTGTGTGTGAGAGAGAGAAAGAGAGAGAGAGAGAGAGAGAGAGAGAGAGAGAGTGTGTGTGAGAGAGAGAAAGAGAGAGAGAGAGAGAGAGAGAGAGAGAGAGAGTGTGTGTGAGAGAGAGAAAGAGAGAGAGAGAGAGAGAGAGAGAGAGAGAGAGTGTGTGTGAGAGAGAGAAAGAGAGAGAGAGAGAGAGAGAGAGTGTGTGTGAGAGAGAGAAAGAGAGAGAGAGAGAGTGTGTGTGTGTGTGAGAGAGAGAGGTAGGATGTTATTAAAACATTACAGAGAGTATATGAGAAAACCCTAAACACAAATTATTTCGTATAGTTCCTTTCTATGGGACCAATAGGTCCTGGGTTTGAATCCTGGTGCAGGCTAGGATTTTCTACCGGGTCTGGAGGGTGTCTCTGAGTCTACCCAGCTCTGATGGGTAGCCTACCTGACCTTAATTGGGGTAAAGTAAAGGCGGCTGTGCATAGTGCTGGCCACACAATCACTTATTATGCCGTGGCCATAGGAACTGGTGAACGCGGCTTCACCGGCCCTATGGATCAAATTGGTCAGACGGGCTATTTTACTACTTTTCCTTTATTTGAATCATTGTTTTTTCGGTTTAAACTTTTAATATAGCCCACAAATTTTACCTTGATTTTTCCATTGATAAACAGGAGAAACTATTTTGTGTTGGGTGTGGGACTAAAAAAATGGATTAAACGTACGGTCACCAGCAATGAGTCTATGTCTTCAAAGTTTACAGATTTTCCTTCTAGTCAGACTAGACTTGAACTCCACTTCTTAACGAGAATGCGAGCTGAGATTACGTTCTTAGGGCTCGGAGAACGAACTTCGCTGTATCACGCAACTGTGACACACGTCCATATAGGGTCGGCGCAAATGGTTAGCCGTCCCCATCCACTCTAAGACTTCTGCAAGGCGGGGCACTCTGCAGGCTGGTGATCGACCGTCTCTTCCGCCTCCCTGCAGTTTCTACACCGCGAATCCTCTTGAGGCCTTAGCCTGCTAAAGTAGGCCCCTATCGGACAATACCCAGTACGGAACTGGGCTATCGTAAAAGATTCCCTTCTACGGTTTCTACCACGGGTTGGCTCGTTTGGGCCGTTTCAGATGTTGCCACACACGTTGGCCCTTGTCAGAATTTCTACTAGATTATTCGACAACATTCATCAATTAAAAAAACTCTTGCGGAGTGGCGGGGATTCGACGGGCGGCATGGTTAGAACCGAGAGTCTTCAAGTTGACAGACCAGTATAAGCTGACCCGCTGGAATATCATCAG
Source organism: Anisus vortex (assembly GCA_949126835.1). NCBI lineage: Eukaryota > Metazoa > Mollusca > Gastropoda > Planorbidae > Anisus > Anisus vortex. The sequence continues at coordinate 12,061,168 of OX421507.1, read as the reverse complement.
CCGGCTTCTAAGTTTAAGCTCGATGGGATTATGGGAAAGTGGGTTGACTCGGAATATTTTGCTGGCTTCCACATGGAACAACCAAAACCTGGAGTCAATTTCCAGTAATCCCGTCGGACCAAATTGATCCCAAGGATTTTAAAAGTGTTGAGAGATAAATCACAAATAATGCTGGAGAGGGAAATAATAACAAGCGTAAAAAAAGAGTTGTTGGGAGGGATACAAAAAGCGGAGATTTGTCATTTTGGGGATCTTCCGCGTGTTACTGAAAATCGCTTTGCGTGCCAAGCATAGAACGCGTGTCGTAGGTTGCTGACTCCTGATATAGAGTTAATCAGAGAGAAAGACTTTGAGAGACAGAAAGAGAGAGAGAGAGAAGAGAGAGAGACAGAGCGAAAATAGAGATAAAGATATACATCCAGAGATAGACAGAGAAAGACAGATCGAGACAGAGAGAGACAGAGAGAGAGACAGAGAGAGAGAGAGAGACACAGAGAGAGAGAGAGAGAGAGAAAGAGACAGAGAGAGAGAGAGAGAGAGACAGAGAGGTAAGTAAACAACACCCTATTTCGTTGACAACTAAAAATTTTACGGATTCTTTAAATATACTAATTTTTATTTCATGAATAAACCACAACATTTATTAATTTCATAGAAATATTGAATTAATCAAATTTTACGTTTGACTATATTGATAATTTAATACATTATTTATTAATTATTATTTTTAATACAGTTTCAATGCAAATTGATACCAGTGGTCCTTGATTATCTAGTGTATTAGATACTTTACGATACTTTACGTGAAACCTCGATGTTTTGATTGTGCTCAATGTATGGACAGACATGTCGAAATTCGAAATAGACAAAAGATCATATTATTATGAGCAGCCATAAGGGAGTGGCACCACCAATCCTACCATTTATTTTTCAGAAGACCCACTTTTTCCAAAACCGAGAACGTTTTTTTTTAAATATTAACTTTCTTAAGAAGTTAATGTCTATAAAGGCAAACATTCACATTACTTTCTATAAACAAAACTCCATTCTATTAAATTATCAATGTATTTATTTAAATATATGTAACTATGGCCATTTTTTTAATGTTCTAAAATATTCTAAATTGTTAATAAATTGGGGTTTCAATAGAAAATTTGCGTCGTTGTTTTGACTAGTCGTCGACTGTGTCATCATCATCATCATCATCATTCCCATGACCGTTGTGATCATTGGGGGGAGCGAATGGACACCTCGGCAGACAACTTTCTCCACTTTTGCCTATCCTGAGCGGTCGTCAATAGTTGAGTCAACTGCAACCCTGTCCAATACCGTGCATTGTCTAACCAGCATATCCGCTGACGGCCTCTCCTACGCCCACCTTCCACCGTGCCCTGGAGCAAAGGTTGGCAACCTTTTGCTAACAGTGTGCCAAACTAGGATTTCTAAATCATTCCGCGTGCCAACAGCCTAAAAGTCAACCTGCTCCATTATACTTTTAAACTTAAAAAAAAATATTTTTTTATAGGGCAATTAATTCAACTCCGTAACAAGACCAAGGCCAAAAGCAAAGGAGATATTTGTAGAAAATCGTTAAAGAGTTTTATATTTAATACAAAATTAATGTGTTTGTGATTATCATCTTTTTTATTTGTTTATATATCAATCACAATATTTTATTAATAAACTTTCACATTTATCTTAATTATAGTCTAAACATTATCATTTAGTTGTCAAGATGAGGACCTTACACCTGTTAATAATAATTATATTTTTATCCCAGTTTAACTGAGATGTCCTTAATTGTGTTATTTTGGCAAATTAAACCGAAGCTGATAACCATAAATGAGCGGAATTGTTACGTAGTAATTATACAAACTAGGTAGTAAATGTAATGTTAAAAAATATACATATAAATACTTTAGTCACATAATAGTTTTATAATTTTCAAATACTTTTTACAGTTTGACCATTTGTAATTTATAAATTGTATTATTTATTCTTTTCTAAAAGAAACATATTAGAAATATTAGCGCAAATAAAACGGGTTAATCGTCTCCCTTTAATTAAAAACCCTTTTTCACATTTGATTCAATAGTGATTCCAAACAAGTTATGTTTTGTAATATAACAAATATTACTGAAAAATTATTATTCCTTTATGTAAATCCAACATTATGGTATTCATTACAAGGTTTAATTATTAGAGAATTAGTTAAGCAGTTGTAGCCTATATAAACATTTCCGTGCATTAATTGTTTTTCCTTGTAAGGAGTTTATCTTTTCAACGTTAATAATTTCAGAAAGGATTTAATATATTGCTATTAAATAGGCCTCTTATTTTTATTAAATTAATAATACAAATAAAATTTGTTTTAGTATTAGGCTACTTATATTTATGCTTTTAAATAAGATGAGCATAAAAACTCTTTTAAATGTAATCAGTCTGTATTAATTAATTAATGAGCCTTGATTTAAGTGTCTTGAATGCTCTTTGCTAATTGTATAATGTCAGATACATATTTAGTCACTTCTGAGTGGTCAAGTGTAGGTGACCTCTTTGTTTGCTTAAAACAGCTTTCATGTGCGATAAAATCTGTTCACAAGTGTGAGTTGAACCAAAAGCTGAAAGTAGAAGAGCGAAATCATAGCAGTTGAGAATAGCAGATGCTTTTCCTTATCAGTTTCCTTCCAGATCTTTTCCACAAATGGGCACATTTGGATGCCCATTTTTAAAATGTTTAAAATTCAACTTGCTCCATAATAAAATCGCAGATATCCCAACACTTAAAACACAAAAATCTACATCCAAGAAGGTTGTAGTAAGACTAAACCAATTAGGCTTGATGTGATATGAAAAAATTGTTAGAAAACTCCGCTTTGAGAGCTTCGATGTACTTCTTAAAAAGCCCAACTATCTATCTTAATACTTGACCTAATAGGCCTATAGGCCTATAGGTAAATGTTTTGAAATTGATTTCACAGCAAGGTATATGTCCAGTTTCAATGCAAATTTATTCCAGTGGTCCTTGTAAATGCAAGTTCAAATCACTTAAATGTGTCGCTATGTCACTCAGAAACATCGGCTTAAACAGTCAGTTTTTCTCATTCAAAACCGGAAAATGTTGTTGTTTTTGTTCATCAATAAAAAAAACACCGCTTGAGGTCCCTCGCGTGCCCTTGAAAATCTATCTGCGTGGCAAGTTTGGCACGCGTGCCTCAGGTTGCCGACCGCTGCCCTGGAGGATTGTTTTTGACAGGCTATTGTACACATGACCGAACTATGTCACTTTGGGCCGTTTGATTGTTGCCATAATGTTTTCTTGAGGGCCTGCAATCGACTGTGTCTGTGTAGTGTTATTCTTTTAAAACGTAATTCTTGAAGCGGGGTACAATGTTAGTTCAGAAAATGAATTTTTTAAACTGTCAAATGTATTTTAACTTGAAAAAAAATAATTCAGTCTCAGTTACTGAAATTAGATAACATATCCGTTTTTAAAAAAATAGTTTCGAATGTAAATGTGCACAAGTTTAGAATTTGCTTGCTATTATTCCACTCCCTATACATTGCATTATCTGCTTTCTTCCTTGAAATGCCGGCAACGACACTGCACGAGATTGTATACCGACTTCACCCACACAAGCTCGCGTTGTGATGAGTAGTTAACACAACAATAAACAGAGATAAACTAAGCAAAAAAAAAAAGCCATTATGGGCAAAATGCTAACGAGGGCACTCTTTATAATAAGCACGGCGTCCCCGGCAACATGCGATGTGTGTTGTGCTGGGTGGGTATAGAGGTATAGATATACTTATACGTCATTAGCATAATAGATGGGGCTAAACTTTGCGATGGACGCATAACGTGATCTGGGCTCAAGGGGAAAAGGTTAATTACGCACATGCGTCGTGCAGCTCGTCAAAATGCCACTTTTGATGAGTTCTATCCTGGGAACACGCTGTTATCACGACTGGATTAACCTTTTACTAATCGGGGGTAGGTAAGGGTCGAGGAGAGGGGTGTTAATAACCTTTCAACTCTAAAGACAATGATATAGAGATAATGATTTTTTTAAATTGCTATTTCATTCACATTATGTGTTCTTAAAAATACAACATTCTATTTTATTTATGGCCTGTTGATTTAAAGCCTTTTTATGCTGATCTAAATTGTGATAAGTTTTATTATCCATAAAAGTGTTTTTAAACATGCTGAGGTCATTGTTTTTCAACTTGCCGTCTGCTGTGTTAGTGCTGTTATTAATTTAATTCAAAGTGTTACAATATAAAACATGTAGGCCTAGTCATTGTCACGGCTGAACATTGTTGTTTAGTTGGGAATTGAAAATAATTTGGTAAATCTAAATTTGAGTATTGCTGTTTTCTTTCCACACCGGGTTAGTTACGGTAAATAAAAAGATAAATGTCCAAAAAGCCTTTTTCTGATAAGTATTTGTATAGCTTCAGTGACGATAACTCCATAACTTTATAATTCGATGACAAATGACCTTGCAGGTGCAGACAGTCGTTTTCCAAAGTTCTATCCGAATCCCCCGGACAAAAAGTTATAAGGTTTCTGGCTCCTTCACGGATGTCTTTAGATTCCAAACGATGTAGTTTCGTAAGAAAGTCAAACTTTTTACTTAACTCCTCATACGCAGTTCCACGTCTCCGTAGTTCTGTAATTAGTCTTTCTATAATGACGTTAAAAATGGTAACTCTGAGTCTGTCCCTGCCAGAGAGTTCGATCTCGTTTCCTTTTTCTTCGTCGAACTGGACTTTACGCTTATTTTTCTTCTGCATGTCATATGCATAGCTATTTTCACCGGATTTTTCAATAACTTTCGACTCATAATAATCAAAGGTACTGGGTTTCCTTAAGTGTTCTGGGTATGTTACCTAAGACTGATACAGTTAAACCATAGGTTCTCAACCTTTTTCGGCTCACCGCCCCCTTTTACAATTTTTTTCCGCTCACCGCCCCCCCCCAACTTTCTTTTAGCGCCCCTTTCCCCCCCCCCCCCCTTTCCGCCCATCTGGACTATAGTTTCCGCAATTTTTTTAGGCGGACTAGACTTTTGTGTGATTAATTATCTTTAAAAAAACTGAAAAGGAAACATATTGTAACATATTGCGAATCGTTTGCCTGGTGTGTTGCTAGCAATTCGTCTATTTTTGTTTCAATTTTGTTTGCAAAAGCCTTAGGCCTAATAATCAGTAATATTTGTTATATTACAAAACACACCTTGTTCGGCATCACTATTGAATCAAACGTTGAAATTTTTTTTTTGTTAAAGGGAGATAATTAGCCCGTTTTATTTGAGCTAATATTTCTTTTTTTTTCTTTTGTAAAACATAAAAGGCTTACAATTTATAACTTTGAAATTATCAAACTTTACAATTTATAACTTTGAAATTATTAAACTGTAAAAGTATTTGAAAATTATAAAAATATTATGTGACTAAAGAATTTATATGTATATTTTTAAACATTACATAACTTTCCAGTTTGTATGACTACAAGTTATCTATAGCCTATTAATATTATGTTGTATTAATGACAGTCTAAAACACATTAACGATATATCGGATAAACTGAGATCAAAATATCATTAATATTAGCAGGTGTTAAGGCGACAGTGCTGGTCAGCAGGGTTGACAGTCCGGTGAACCAACCACAGGACCAGCCGGCCGCACACTATATTTTATATGTATATTTTTTTTTCAAATACAGACCCCTACTTCATCGAAAGGCACTGCGATTCCTATTTCTTATTAATATAATAATATGTAGGCATACTGTTAGGGGATAGCAGATATTTAGCAGCACTTGCGTTTACATAACATTTCATCCTCCAAAAACGAATCGATTCAAAAAGCTGAGGTGTTAAAATATATCAGGTACGTTTGTACCGCCCACTTGCCCTTCACCGCCCCCCAATCGCCCCCGGGAATGTCAGCGCCCCCCTAAAGCTACTCACTGCCCCCCCCCCCCCGGGGGGCGATATCGCCCCCGTTGAGAACCTATGAGTTAAACGATCGTACCCAGGTCGATGTTACCACACTGGAGAGATTTGCTTACTTTGTTGAACCTTTTCAAGATGTCATTCCAGAGAAGTGACAAAAAGCAAGTTTTCATCGAGTCTAATGAATTCAGAAGACCTGAAGCTTCAGAGCGCGTAGAAGGTTTTTAAATTTGTATCATGGGCAATAATCTGAAGAGCTGCCCAGTTAGGCACGTATATTTGCCCATTTTTTCTTACCCCCTCCACCCAAGTTCACTCTCCTGTCTCTAGTCTTCTTGCATCCATATATATAGAATGGACTGCCTGCGCGTGGCCTGGCAATGCTAAGCGTGGATACTGCATTCGAGAGAATGGGGAAACGAAAAGTCCTAATTCTTGCTTAGTTGCGCGCAGGGCTGTAAGTTATATTATGAGCGCCCTGTTTTGGCAAAATGTAGTAAAAATAGTTATTATAATATTATTTTCGATAAAGCTTTTTGATAAGGCAAGCCAGGCTTTTGAGTTTATGTAAAGATTCTGCCACCGCGGCCCCCTAGGCCGGCTGGGCGGTTTGGTGACATTTGATCCCGCGACAGTTAATCCCATTGACACTTAATCTCGCGCTAATTAATCCCTCTCCCTCCCGACCGATAGTCCCATTAACACTAAATCCGTCCCGCCGACACGGAAACTAAGAAGAAATAAAACAACTGTATTTAAGCCGTCCATTTAGATGTATTAATCAGTAAATTTATATTGTTTTAACAGATCAACGCGCGCGGGTCCTACTTTGACAACCATCTGGGTGAGGATTGTCCGCATTGTTTGATAGACACTTGCGCTAACTAACACATTGTTTGACGGACATTTGCGCTAATTGACACATTGTTTGAGAGACACTTGCGCCAAATGACACATTCTTTGACAGACATTTGCGCTAATTGACACATTGTTTGACAGATATTGTCGCTAATTGACACATTGTTTGACAGGCATTTGCCGTAATTGACACATTGTTTGACAAACACGCTAATTAGAGACCGACCGATATTCGGTTTCGGCTTCGGTTTCGGCGCCGAAAATAGGCAAAACCCTTTTTTTGGCGTGGATTCGGTTTCGGCCGAAGACAAAATGTTAGTTTTTGGTTTGTTTACGGTTTCGGCCGAAACTGATATTGACTTTCGGTCATCAGCCGAATATCTATTTTAACTTTCAAAGTTCAAAATGCTACGCTATGCATCTAGCTTACTCTACTTATTGATACTTTCATTTACTTAAAACTGTTGCGAATTAACTCTGTGTGAAGTGGGATGTTAAACGAAAACCGGATTTCGGGAGGAAATCATTCATAATGGTGTCACACGATTTATTTATCTTTTTATCTGAAGAAATATTTGTAAACCCTGTTTTATTAGCACAAAATAATTCCTTAACATTATATTCCTTGCAAACACTCGTTGGTCAGAGGCGACTTATAGTTTTTTTTTTTTTTTGAATTCCGAATATTGCTTGTGAATTTGCGATACAAGCGCATACAACAGATAATGCATATGTTAATGCTAGTCGTCGGTACAGACATTTGATCTACGTATTCGAAAACTAACAAAAATGGAATTTCCACACTGATTCTGAACGCTCCTTTAACAGACAAACAGACCGATAGACGTAAGGTTGCGAGATACTTGGACTTCAAAAGGAGGACATAGAGAGACAAAAAGAATGACATATTTAGTGTTTCACAATCCACAATCAGTTCAGTTTTATTACATTAGCTGTCAATAATTGTATATTAGTAAAACTGACCCAACATTTTATTTAATGTAGATTGAGAAGCAACTTGGGCAATTAAAAAAAAAACAACTTTCCAGAGCATGTAAGGTTCTTTTCAAAAACTTAATTTTCTTGCCGGACGTCTGTCGACCCTAGATAGATGTATCTGGGATTTTATTTATATTCTACAAATATTCTTCTAATGTGTGTAACATATAGATATAACATCCACTGATTTATATTATAATTATAAAGGTCTAAATTCATGACACTACTACAGCTTTTGACTTCTGCTAATCCAAAATCAACTATGTTTTTTTAACAAAGATTTGCCCAGACCACGTTATAAGGATCAATGGTCCTTCGTATTATTTTATTTACTATAATCAATGCAAATTTGTCTTTTCCAAACTATAACTTACTTTGCCCGGGGGCGGAGAGGGGGAACAGAAGATAGGGAAAAAAATCGGATATTTAGAACCAAAAAAGGTGGTGAGGAAAAAAAAAGGATATTAACATCCCTAATGTGAAGTAGAAGACTGAAAATAATAATAACGGATTATTTAATAACTCCAAAGAATGGTTTACTCAAATAGAGTGCCCATAAACTAGTTAATATTACACATAAATGTGTAGTCTTTTGAAATTTAGTTCGCATTTTCGTTATTTTTTTCGGTTTTGGCCGAAGTTGTAGTTAAACTTTTGGTTTGGCTTCGGTTTCGGCCGAAAGTCAATGTATAATATTCGGTATGTTTTCGTTTTCGGCCGAAACTAAAAATTTGGTTTCGGTCGGTCTCTAGCGCTAATTGACACATTGTTTGACAGACATGTGCGCTAATTGACACATTGTTTGACAGGCATTTGCCGTAATTGACACATTGTTTGACAGGCATTTGCGCTATTTGACACATTGTTTGACAGACATTTGCGCTAATTGACACATTGTTTGACAGGCATTTGCCGTAATTGACACATTGTTTGATAGGCATTTGCGCTATTTGACACATTGTTTGACAGACATTTGCGCTAATTGACACATTGTTTTACAGACATTTGCGCTAATTGACACATTGTTTGACAGACATTTGCGCTAATTGACACATTGTTTGACAGACATTTGCGCTAATTGACACATTGTTAGACAGATATTGACGCTAATTGACACATTGTTTGACAGGCATTTGCCCTAATTGACACATTGTTTGACAAACATTTGCGCTAATTGACACATTGTTTGACAGACATTTGCGCTAATTGACACATTGTTTGACAGGAAATTTGCCATAATTGACACATTGTTTGACAGGCATTTGTGCTAATTGACACATTGTTTGACAGACATTTGCGCTAATTGACACATTGTTTGACAGACACTTGCCGTGATTGTCAAATTTTGTGACACATTGTTTGACAGGCATTTGCGCTATTTGACACATTGTTTGACAGACATTTGCGCTAATTGACACATTGTTTGACAGACATTTGCGCTAGTTGACACATTGTTTGACAGACATTTGCGCTAATTGACACATTGTTTGACAGACACTTGCCGTGATTGTCAAATTTTGTGACTCGCATTATCTGAGATTAACACTTTTTGTGCCAGACTTGACCCATTTTTTTTGGTGACAGTCTCTATCAGCATCGTCCCAGTATACGCCAATGTATTGTAGGCCTTTGTAATAGATTTCCAACCAGAATATCGTGCGATTTCTTAGCCTCCTTTTACCCAACAGAAAATTTATTGTAAAACAAAACAGCGACATAAATGTAATTAGAACAATCCCATAGATATTTGCATTTTAAATATATAGGCTTCTACACACACGTTACAACTAACGGTTTATTCTACTACTTCTAATTGTGCATTTGATACATTATTTTTTTTCTTTAATTTCTTACATTATAAATTAATTCCAAAGCAGAACGTTTTGACGCCGCCGTCCAGGCACGCGTGGGAAAGAAGGACGTTTTCACGGACTTGTAGATTTGTAGACTTAGATAAAGAAAATGGTGAAAATTTATAATATTTTGTTCATGCGTATGTTAATGAATGGAAAAGCGACACCGCAGCAGATCCAGCAAAGCCAGCTCCGTTACCGCTGGTGATCAAGCCACGCATCCGTGCTCCAAATGCGGCCAACACTTTCGGGCAAAAATAGGCCTTATCAGCCATCTCCGGACCAACCATCAATTATGACTTTGTCAGAGGATGGACTTCGTCGTAACTGATGGATAAGCATCACCATCATCTTCATCATCATCATCATCACCATCATCATCATCATCATCATTATCATATTCATCATCATCATCATCATCATCATCGATCAACCCAGTTTATAATATTCACAATTCTTGTCAAAGCTTTTTATGTTCCATAAAAAAATAACAACAACACACTATGAGATAGTCCTATTAGTTATATACCGCACTGTTTTTACCGCTGTATGTTTGAACGAATGTACCGATTCTGCAATCCGCTTCCACATACCGGTACTTTGTGTGCTTTACATGTGTCTGGTCTCCACCTAGACATTGCCCTTGAACTAATTCAAGAACTTTTGGAAACTCTTGTCATCTAGCTTTTTGTGCGGATTGATCCCCGAATGTGGGATTGCAACCTTCGATGGGTTGGCTCAACATAGTCGTTGGTGCAACCCACTGCAATCATGACCAATCAATGTCCAATAAATCACAGATCCCGTAAGACTATGAACCTAAATCAATACACTACGTGTCTTCGAAAACGCCCCCCCCCCCACACACACACTAGACGCCAAAACATTCGGTGCCAAAATACAGCCGGCGCCAAAAAGTCACGTTCTTTGTAAAAATTCCAAATTCATTAGAAATAATAAGTGAAACAAAAAAATATGTACGTATTCAGAATATATATATATATATTTTACCAAGTTTGTAAAGCGAGTATAACTAAAACACTAGATGTCATCATTGATGACATCGGGATGACAGCACTACATGGGTGACTTGGCTCAGCCATCATATTTCTTTTATTCATGTCACAGTTATCTTTGTACACTCCTAGACAGGCTGAATACATTAGAACATGACCTATATAAGACTGTTCTCTTGTGCCCTGGAACATATGGGCCATTGGACCTGTAAACATGAAATGTGGATTTCATTATACTATTTGCAAATGTTATGAAAAACTGCGAATGCAAGCGCACGTATACATACACAAATAAAAAACGTTGATAACTGTACTATTTGTGTAACAGGAATTAATGTATGAATGTACTGTCACTGTTATACTGCTAGTGGGATAATGTAGCTAAATCAGGACCAGACGGTGAAGACTGACCCAAGGTGCAGATAGGACTGCCATCCTTTGGTTGCCCCTATAAAAATTAATAAAGTGACCCCCTTCCCTTTTGAAAGTCATGGGAGGCCTATGACAGGATTGATCAGCCCCAGTACAAAATAATAAAACCTGATCGCCTGAAATAAAAATATTTTTATTTGCTTTTTTTTTTAAAGTTGTGTGGTTTTGTGTGCGTGGTGTTTGTGTGTGATGCAAGGGAAAAGACATTTGGTTTTGTGTGCGTGGTGTTTGTGTGTGATGCAAGGGAAAAGACATTTGGTTTTGTGTGCGTGGTGTTTGTGTGTGATGCAAGGGAATAGACATTTGGTTTTGTGTGCGTGGTGTTTGTGTGTGATGCAAGGGAAAAGACATTTGGTTTTGTGTGCGTGGTGTTTGTGTGTGATGCAAGGGAAAAGACATTTGGTTTTGTGTGCGTGGTGTTTGTGTGTGATGCAAGGGAAAAGACATTTGGTTTTGTGTGCGTGGTGTTTGTGTGTGATGCAAGGGAATAGACATTTGGTTTTGTGTGCGTGGTGTTTGTGTGTGATGCAAGGGAAAAGACATTTGGTTTTGTGTGCGTGGTGTTTGTGTGTGATGCAAGGGAAAAGACATTTGGTTTGTGTGCGTGGTGTTTGTGTGTGATGCAAGGGAAAAGACATTTGGTTTTGTGTGCGTGGTGTTTGTGTGTGATGCAAGGGAAAAGACATTTGGTTTTGTGTGCGTGGTGTTTGTGTGTGATGCAAGGGAAAAGACATTTGGTTTTGTGTGCGTGGTGTTTGTGTGTGATGCAAGGGAAAAGACATTTGGTTTTGTGTGCGTGGTGTTTGTGTGTGATGCAAGGGAAAAGACATTTGGTTTGTGTGCGTGGTGTTTGTGTGTGATGCAAGGGAAAAGACATTTGGTTTTGTGTGCGTGGTGTTTGTGTGTGATGCAAGGGAAAAGACATTTGGTTTTGTGTGCGTGGTGTTTGTGTGTGATGCAAGGGAAAAGACATTTGGTTTTGTGTGCGTGGTGTTTGTGTGTGATGCAAGGGAAAAGACATTTGGTTTGTGTGCGTGGTGTTTGTGTGTGATGCAAGGGAAAAGACATTTGGTTTTGTGTGCGTGGTGTTTGTGTGTGATGCAAGGGAAAAGACATTTGGTTTCCTTGTTGATAGACATGTTTGCAAAAGCATTTCAGTTTGTTCAATATATATTATATATATATAATTAATTTTCTTCTTACTTTTCAACCATTGCATAACAATATATTTTTTTTAAAAAATAAATGAACAATTAATACTAAATGATTATGGGAAACTAGTTTTATACACCTCAATTTTTTGTTGGAAAAGAGATGTTCCTACGCTTTTGTTTTATTTTTCTATGAAAGCCAATAAAAACAAAATTCGTAGTGAAAGCCAATGGACAAAAATAACTAACTAACTAACTAACTAAATAAATGCCACAACCTTTAGCGTAAATGGCCACGTCTTCTCCTCCGTGAGTTTCAAAGGGCATCTCAACACAACCTCTCTGTTTGAAACTACTGGCTGAAATGTACACAACAAGCTAGAAAATATCCACTATTAACTAAAAACGAGTTCATGGTTTTTATTTTTTTTATTATTCCTAAACCACAACAACATTTTATAGAATCAGAACATTTTGATTTTGAAATTTGTTAAATTAATTAAGAAATAATATCCGCAAAAAGAGCATCCAAATTGCAATTAATTATCTTGCGTAATTATATATCCCTGCTGTCACGATGTGGCAATTGAGAGGGGGGTAATAATGGCTGGTTGTCTTAGAGATATGAGGTGCCGATGCTGTAGTTGACCTGGAATATTTATTTGTTCTCTACTGGCTCGCTTAGATGTTATTAAACACACACAGACAGACAGTTCTAAGTTAGGCAAGCAAGTCTCTGGTTACGTTTCAGGTGTTTATTTATGATTCAAATTCAATATCCAATGATGAGATACACATACTAACATGCAGGGGAGATACAATGCTTGAGATATATGCACAGGAACGTCTAACACTCAATATACTGTGTTGTTACGGAATCCAAGGTTAGGCTACGTAACTATAATGAGGGAATTACGATTACTGGCTAAGTATCTGCAAGTCCGAGTAACAATTTGGGAGCTAGACCAAAACGATGTATCTAGCTCGGGAGCTGGGAGAGATCTGCCTTAGTTTAGTTGGGCGGGCTTTTCCGTGGACACTAGTCACCTGACCCAAGGTTAATTTGGTTGGCTTACATTTAATTACATCCTATTCTCATTGGCTAGATTGAATATACATTTGCATAAGAAAAGCTTATTGGAGCCAAAAATGGATTGGGGGTCGGGGTTGCGAGGGCGGAAAAGGGGGGGGGGAGAGAGGTCTAGATGAAAGACAATTTATACAGACGTCCTGCTGAGTGGGGGAATTTATCTCCCTTTGGTAGAATTTTAAGTAGTTAACTCAAGTGGCTGGGGGGGGGGGGGGTTCGGACGAGAATTTGGTATATGTGTGCGAACTGGGTTCTCTGGTCAGCGTTCAGGGAACGACCGTCTCAAAGCAATTGCATAACATGCCGCTAAGCTGAAGGGATATAAAAGAGGGTGGGGGTGGCGGGGACGCGAAGAGGAGGGGGCGAGTGAGGGATCGAATAATGACTCGCTCACATGCGTTAAAATAGCACAAGATATAAATACATTAAGACATGATATGAATACATTAATATAGCATAGGATAAATATATACATTCTAACTAACACATTCGTACCCATTCAACCAAGATGTAGTACCAAGTTGAATCGTATTAGTCAGTAGACTCTGAATTTGGGCGTAGTACAAGAGTATAGTGACGGATAGAGAAACAGGTGAGAAAGAGTGATGGGGAGATGTAATTGCGTAAGGGAGGGAGAAGATAGTGACGTCAGACTAACCTTCTCTCTATTCTAGCTAAACTTAAGCTAATCTAAGGTTCTAGTTATACACTGCTATCTATGCTATAGTCTATCTATGAGTGCTACGAGTCACGGTTTAATCCAGAATCGTGACAACTCACCCGGGTAGCTTGGGAATCTACTCAGAAAGAAGATTTCTACCTAAATTACTGTCTCTGGGACATGGGGAAAGGGGAGTAACTACACACTCATTAACAGTGTGCGCGCGTGGGGCCGTATTACTGAGTATGCTGGGCCACGAAGTGTGTAGGGGCACTAGTTAGTGTCCGCTATGCCGCGTGTGTCGAAAGGGGTTTTGGCCTAGGCAAAGTTGCAATGTGTCGAAAGCATTAGTAGCGGGTTTGTCCCAAGATAATGGGAACGATGTGGGTGCGTTGAGCAATCTAAATAACGGACGGGCAATTTTACGGAAGTTTGGTATAAGGGTATTCTGATAGTTGCTGAATTCGCACAGTGTTTGTCTTAGTTCGAGTCTCGTCGTGGGCAGCCTTGCATGACGGAGCTTATCTTTAATGGACATGGGGTGGGGGAGAGGTGTCTGGTTGGGGGTGGGGCGGGGCGATCCGTAGGTTGCGGGTGTAGGCAGGCAATGCGTTTGTTTACCTACAATCGGTCTTCCGAGTAGGATGTCTACTTGTAGGCCTTCTATTACGGCGGCCTCAATGGGGCCTGTAAAAAGTGCTGAGCTGAGGTTTACGAGTGCGGTCGGTAGCTGCTGAATAGGAGAGTTATGAGATGGACCTTGGAGTCGCACATAGCGGCCTGTGTAGTCGCGGGGGTCGATTTTTGATTGCGTTACTAGGGCCTCAAAGCTAAGACCGGAATCATACGTACAAGAGGCGAATCGGCCGTTGATTCTGACTATCTCGTCGACGTAGCTACGGGGGAATTGGTTATGTTTGTCTGCCGAGGAAATAGAGAACACGTGGTGGCCTCGATCGTAGTCACTGCTTGAGTACTGGTCACGCCCCTGATCGGCGGGTTCCTGTTCGGGAGCTAAGTGGCTCGGGTAGCTGGGCGTTTCTAACTCGTGCGTTGCAAGTCCGTTAGTGGAATCTTGCGCTGGGTCTACGGGGTCCGTCGTGGTGTAAAATGCACCGGCGGCAAGATAGGGGGTGGGGTCGCGTCGGTTTCTGTCGTGAGCTAACTGAGGGGTGGGCCTAGTGTGGCGGTGGTCTCTATGTGCGTTGTGAGGACGAGGTCGCCCGTGGTGGGGCGTGTGCGGCTGGGGAGCGGTTGATTGAGGGGGAGGGTTGGTGCGGTGGTTGTCCCAGTTATTCCAGGGTGACTGTGGGTGACCCGGGCGGGACAGATGGCCCGGTGGCCGTGACGACCTCCCATTTTCCTGTCGGGAAGCGGGATGTGAGAGAGATTTCTCCCGGGGGTGGGACGATTCTACTAGGTTGGACTGCAGAAACCTATCTGCGCCCTGCAGGGAGGGGTTTAAACCGGTGATTCCTTGTTGAATAAGGAAGGCCCTTAGCTTAGGTGTCATCTGTGACTCTATTTGCTCAGTCATTACGAGGGTGACCATACCGTCGAATGACTGTTCAATATTGCCTAACTCAACCCACTTGAGTAGGTAAGATTGTATTCGCTCCGCGAATTGTGTATAGTTTTCCCCCGGTCGTAGCGTGGACGACCGAAACTTCTTCTGGTAGTGGGATGAGTGTAACTGGTGGCGATTTAGCAGCGCGTTTTTCAGTGCCACGCACGACTCCCTGTCTTCTGGGGCCAGTTTACAATAGGCGTCATAATCCTCTCCCCTTAGAGTGGAGACGAGGATCCTACAATGTAATTCTGGGGGGACCTCATTTAACTCCATACAGTCGCTAAACCGTCGGAGGTAAATGTCGAACTGTTCCAGTCGGGGGTCGTGAACTTCAGTCCATAGAGAAGCATGTCGGGGGAGGGGATGGTTTCTGGGGTTGGCTGAGCTAAATGATGAGGGGGAGTTTGGGTTGTCGCTGTTGTCCGGGGGCCTAGTGCTTGCGGCTAATTCAGCTAGTCTGAATTCATGTGTCCTGCGTGCCTCCTCATCTAGCCTATTTTCTTCTCTAACCCTCTCTTCCCTAGCTAACTGTTCTGCTCTAAGCCTATCTTCTCTTTTTAATTGTTCTGCTCTCTCCTCTCTAGCTACCTGTTCTGCTCTCTCCTCTCTAGCTACCTGTTCTGCTCTCTCCTCTCTAGCTACCTGTTCTAATCTAAGTCTCTCTGTCTTGGCCTCATGGGCCGCTACCTGCTCTACTACGTATTTAGTGATGTCTGAGTCAATGTAGCCTATAGCTATAGCCTCTTCTCTCAACTGCTTACGCAATAGTACACCTTCCGCCATAGTAACAGAGTGAGGCGAGATTAAGATACTAGAGGCGGACAGAGATATAGCGAGATAGGAAAGGAAAATATAGGAGGGGTGTTGGGGTTCAGAGTTTAGCTAACGTAATACAACTCAAAATGGTACTCACCAGACAGCAATTCCAGAATTTTACACACATACACTAACACACGTATATCCAATCATAAAGTTATCGTTTATATGGCGCTCGGCGCTGTTGGTGCAGATCTTCGGGCTGGTTAGGAATTCTCTTTCCCCGTGCCGGGACTGGATTTGCGTTTAATGTTAGTGTCTATTTTTCCGGGTTTGGATACCGGGAACTACGGCGGGTTCCTACGGGGAGGTTGACAGGGCAGTTGTCGGGTTCTCGGCGGTCTCTAGTTGTCGGGCAGGCTGATGCGGCGGCGGTGGGTCTCTCTGCTGACGTCTCGGGTGCCGGTACGTTGATGCGGGGCCAGAGGGTGGCGACCTAGCGGTTGGGGCGGCAAATCTGACGTAATGGGGTGGCAATTTGATTGCTGGTGTGTCTGGGGTGACGTAGGCTGGCGTAGTGTGGCGAGCCTGGCTTAATGGGGTGAGCTGGCTGGGGTGGCGTAGATTGCTCGGAGTGGCGAATCTGGGGTGGCTTAGGTTGGCGTATCTGGGGTGCGTAGGCTGGGGTGACGTAGGCGTAGGCTGGGGTGGCGTAAGCGTATGCTGGGGTGTCGTAGGCGTAGGCTGGGGTGGCGTGAGCGTAGGCTGGGGTGGCGTGAGCGTAGACTGGGGTGGCGTGGGCTGCGTAAGGTGGCGAGCCTGGTTTGATGGGTTGATGGATCTGGTTGCTGGCGTTGGGATGACGGGTCTGGTTGCTGGCTTAGAGTCTTTGTGTTGTAGAGAGATGAGCCCCCATCCAGGGTCGGTTTCAGAATCGGCGTAGTCCTCGGGTTGTTGCTGTTGACAGTGCGCTGAACGGCTTGAAGTTCAGATAATCCCGGATACGAGGTCCCACTTTGTCACGATGTGGCAATTGAGAGGGGGGTAATAATGGCTGGTTGTCTTAGAGATATGAGGTGCCGATGCTGTAGTTGACCTGGAATATTTATTTGTTCTCTACTGGCTCGCTTAGATGTTATTAAACACACACAGACAGACAGTTCTAAGTTAGGCAAGCAAGTCTCTTGGTTACGTTTCAGGTGTTTATTTATGATTCAAATTCAATATCCAATGATGAGATACACATACTAACATGCAGGGGAGATACAATGCTTGAGATATATGCACAGGAACGTCTAACACTCAATATACTGTGTTGTTACGGAATCCAAGGTTAGGCTACGTAACTATAATGAGGGAATTACGATTACTGGCTAAGTATCTGCAAGTCCGAGTAACAATTTGGGAGCTAGACCAAAACGATGTATCTAGCTCGGGAGCTGGGAGAGATCTGCCTTAGTTTAGTTGGGCGGGCTTTTCCGTGGACACTAGTCACCTGACCCAAGGTTAATTTGGTTGGCTTACATTTAATTACATCCTATTCTCATTGGCTAGATTGAATATACATTTGCATAAGAAAAGCTTATTGGAGCCAAAAATGGATTGGGGGTCGGGGTTGCGAGGGCGGAAAAGGGGGGGGGGAGAGAGGTCTAGATGAAAGACAATTTATACAGACGTCCTGCTGAGTGGGGGAATTTATCTCCCTTTGGTAGAATTTTAAGTAGTTAACTCAAGTGGCTGGGGGGGGGGGGGGGTTCGGACGAGAATTTGGTATATGTGTGCGAACTGGGTTCTCTGGTCAGCGTTCAGGGAACGACCGTCTCAAAGCAATTGCATAACATGCCGCTAAGCTGAAGGGATA
Source organism: Anisus vortex (assembly GCA_949126835.1). Lineage (NCBI taxonomy): Eukaryota > Metazoa > Mollusca > Gastropoda > Planorbidae > Anisus > Anisus vortex. The sequence goes on along the minus strand of OX421507.1, from coordinate 12,042,958 downwards.
TAAAAGAGGGTGGGGGTGGCGGGGACGCGAAGAGGAGGGGGCGAGTGAGGGATCGAATAATGACTCGCTCACATGCGTTAAAATAGCACAAGATATAAATACATTAAGACATGATATGAATACATTAATATAGCATAGGATAAATATATACATTCTAACTAACACATTCGTACACATTCAACCAAGATGTAGTACCAAGTTGAATCGTATTAGTCAGTAGACTCTGAATTTGGGCGTAGTACAAGAGTATAGTGACGGATAGAGAAACAGGTGAGAAAGAGTGATGGGGAGATGTAATTGCGTAAGGGAGGGAGAAGATAGTGACGTCAGACTAACCTTCTCTCTATTCTAGCTAAACTTAAGCTAATCTAAGGTTCTAGTTATACACTGCTATCTATGCTATAGTCTATCTATGAGTGCTACGAGTCACGGTTTAATCCAGAATCGTGACACCTGCCAGTGTGAAACAACAAATTAAAAAAAAAAACTTTGCTGGCTTTCTTTGTTATTTTGTTCATACTAAAATATGATTAGGCCTATCTTTTAAATTAAATAAAAAGAAGTTCAATAAATAAGAGCCTATAAAGACAGCAAGAAAACTTCACCATTCTTTCATATGCTGGTCTTCAAGGCCTTCACGTCTTCTTTCAATTGCCAGGTTCTTCACCAAGTGGGCTTCCCATCTTATTATCATTTTTTTAACCTTGATGTCTATCTCACAGCTATGTTTGGATGCCTTGTTATCCACCTGGAAAACGTCGCCTAGCTATGCCCATGTCTCTACGCCCCCCCCCCCCCTACCGCGTCTTGCATATTGTTTACACCTGCTACTGATTTCAGTACAAAAAATGAAACTTTTCCACCAGTTTACCCTTAGAATTCCACAAAGACATCTTCCATGTGGATCGATATTCGTTTAAAGCAGTGAAGGGTGAATCGAATTCCATTAAACCGAAGTCCGCTGAACTTACATTTTGTTAAATCAGGTTCTGTGGAACGTATATTTTGTTAAATCAGGGTCCGTCGAACCTATATTTATGTTACACCGAGGTTCCATGTAATGAGGCAATTGTGTAGTAAGTAGCTTACCTGTTGTATCAACTCCAGTCAGGTTCTGTCTACCGTTGTTGGGTCCATTCAAATAGCCTAGAGTAGTGTATGGCATTTTGTCTGCTGGTGTTGAGTCGACTTCCCAAATGTCCACTACACCTAAATGAAAATATGCCCCGGTAAATTTTTTTTTTCTTTTTTTTTTAAATTAATACAAAAATAAAAGTGAGCATTTATATTTTGTGTATCGTTACGTTATTAAAAACATTAATATAAGTACATTTCTTGTATAGCCTACAAGGTACTATTGCATCCTACCATGTATCAATCAATTTCTCCACGAATCCTTCCATTCCTCGATCCATCCATCCATGTATCCATGTATCTCTGTATCAATCCACCTAAGCATCCATCTAGCATATTTACATACATACCATATACGTATATGGCCTACCTACATACCTGCGCACCCATCTAACTACCTACATACATACATTTATACTTACATGCATACGTTTTTTTAAATCTGTTGGCCTGATACCTATCTATATCTACAAGACAAGCCTTCACCTGGAATCAGCGTAGCAAAAGTTAAAAAGTAAAAAAGTAAAGTATCCCGACGGACCAAATTGATTCATAGGGCCAGTGGAGCCGCGTTCACCAGTTTCTGTGGCCAAGGCATACTAAGGGGTTGTGCGTCTAGCACAATGCCGAGCCGCCTTTACTTTACGCCAAGTCACAAGTCAGGTAACTCCTTCAGAGCTGCGTAGACCCAAGAACACCCAAAAGAACAAAAAAAAGCATACCAAAACGACCCGAAGACGTGCACTGTCACCAGGCATAAGCTTAAGGGGACAAAACTAGAGGCAACTAGAGAGCAGGGGTCGGCACCCTAAGGCACGCGTGCCAAACTTGGCACGCAGAGCTATTTTCAATGGTACGCGAAAGACCTCCAAAATTAAAAAACAAACATTTTCCAGTTCAAAATTAGGAAAGCTGACTGCTGAAGCCGATTTTTCTAAATGACATAGCGACACATTTAATTTCGATGAGTTGAACACATTTACAAGCACCACTGGAATGGATTTGCATTGAAACTGGATATATCTTGCTGTGAAATCAATTCAAAACATTTTAACTGATAGTAAGGCAAACATTAAAATAGAAAGTTGGTCTTTTTTAGAAGTGCATCGAAGCACTTAAAGCGGAATTTTCTCATCAAATACAAGACTTTCAAATTGATGGACTCATTTTTTTTCATACCACATCAAGCCTAACTGGTTTGATATTATTACAACCTTCTTAGATGCAGATCTTTTTTTTTTTTAAGTGGAGGGATATTGGCGATTTTAAAATGCAGCAGGTTGAATTTAAACATTAAAAAAATGGACATCCAAATGTGCCCCTTTGCGGAAGCTGCTTAGGAAAGTCATCTGCTTTTCTCAACTGCTAGGAAGTCTCTCCTTTACTTTCAGCTTTCGGTTCAACTTACTCTTGTAAACAGATTTTATCACACATGGAAGCTGTTTTAAGCATACAAGGAGGTCACTTACAATTGACCGCTCATATATTAATAGACTAATTACATTAAAAAGAGTTTCTATGCACATCTTCTTTAATTAAACATAATTATAAGTAATTCTAAAACAAATTTATTTTGTATTATTGATTTGATAAATATAAGAGACTCCTTAAATGGACAAAAAAATTAATGCAGGAAATGTTTATTTACAACTGTTTTTTAACGTAAATTATTTCAATACTCTAATAATTAAATATTTTAATGAATACCAGCATGTTAAATTATATAAAGAGATAATAATTAGTCAGTAATATTTTTTTATAATACAAAAAATAACGTTTTTGCATCACTATGGAATCAAATGTGGAAAAGTTTCTTTTTAAATTAAAGGGAGATAATTAACCCGTTTTATCAGAGCTAATATTTCTAATGCTACTTTTTTTTCTTTCATTATAGAATAAATGGCTTACGATTTCTAACTTTGAAATGATCAAACTGTAGAAAGTGTTTGAAAATTATATGCATATTATATGAACAAAGTAATTCTATGTATATTTTTAAACATTTCACTAACTACCCAGTTTGTTTGATTACAACGTATTTACACTGCTTAATGGTAATAGCTTGGCTTGCGTCTGGTAAAAATAAATATCAAGGGAGATCCTCAGTTATACTGAGATCAAATTAAGAAAGATTATTAAGGATTTTCGCACCAAGATGGCGGTGATGCTATTTTTTGTTGTGTAATTCTTGAGTATTAAGGTATTTATTTTTGTTATATTTCTTGGAACTAAATCTCATAACGGTGTTCGGAGAATATTGATTGAGTGTAGTTTCAACGACTGCGGAGTCGGGCTGCGCCGTAAACAAGTTCCCGGTGGATAATACAAAACATTCAACGGTTGTTATATTCTATTTATGCTAGTGTATGCAAAGTGTAAATATTCGTTCTGTGTGGAGAACTCTTATTGAGTTACAATATCCGGACATCAGTATTTGACATTTTGTGTGGATGTACAGCTCCTGTATGCACTGTGTACAGTTGTGATAACCAGTCATCTGTTTTGACGACTGCATAGACGGGCTGCTGCAAATAATTGATTATAACATTTAAATTTACCGGTGGGGTCTTATAACCATATTTTCTTCCCTTTTGTGCACGATGGCAACTGTGTCCTTCGCGGTGGGCAAAAAAGACCTGGAGGGTGGTTTGGTGCATGCACCTGACACCCTTGGTCTTAATCTAAGTGGCCTTGAGGCCAGAAGAGTGTCGTTGGCCACGCTGATGGCCACTCTAAAGTTAAGTGGCCAATCGGCGTTGGCTATATATCGGTTTGAAAACCCTTTGTTGTGGTTCTTAAAAACCACACAACAGGAGTACGATAGGCTAGTTAACAAGACTTTTGGGACGGATCAGACTTTCACCGTATCGGTACTCCCGCTGGAGACCGAGAAGGTGAAGGTCATCTTTCATTGGCTATCTGCCAACATAACAGTTACTAAGGTGACAGAAATGTTTCAGGCTCTGTCTGAGCCGGGGACAACTCCCCAAGTCCAAAGACTGTCAGGGGCGGCAGACAAGTGGGGTGGTTTCATAACCCCCAAAAAGGGAGTGGAGTTACCCCACTATTTAAACCTGACGTACGAGGGAGACCCTCGTACGTATAAAGTTCTGGTCACAGTGCCCGGACGTCGACAAAACTGTTACAAGTGTGGGCTGAACACACACTGGCCCAATCAGTGTAAGAAAACAATAAGGTCTTATGCGGCGGTGGTAACAGCGGCTACGGTCACATCTAAGCCGGCACCAGTTTCAACGCCACCACTAGCAGCGGCTAAAGGTGCGCCAGGGAAAACCATCGTAGATGATGATGGTTATACCCTGGTGACTGGCAAAAGTAAGAATAATAATACTAATAGCCTTCCCCTTTCCCTATTGGAAACGGGTATTGTACCCAAATCTCCCTCCATGAATAAAACTGTGGGAAGTCCTAAAATGCCTCCAAATGAAGAGAGTCAAAAAACAACCCCTTTATCGAGTACTCCTTCAACCCCTTTATCCCCCAATAAAACACCCACTAAATCTCCAAACAAAATACCTCCCCTTATGTCGGTGTGGGAAGTACCTCAGGCCAAAAAACGGCAATATGAGGAGAGCGATGAAAGCCCCAAATCTCTTCCTAGTTCTCCCTCAAAACGCTCTGCTGAGTCAAGCAGGAAAAAACTGTTCCACTTCTCAGCAGAGTCCCCAATAAGCTCACTGAACAGTGAAACTTATATCAATGACCAGACAGAGGAGATGGATTTGATAAAATCGCCACTTCCTCTGGTTATAGACGAAGACGATAAGGATGACAAACAGTAGGTTAATAATCAAACACTCTATAATTGAAGAATGGCGGACATAACAATAGTCACGTTAAACATACATAGCCTTAGGAACAAACAGAAATACTTAGTTCACCTTGCAAGGAAACATAAACCCGATTTCATCTTCTTGCAAGAAACCAACATAAACAAACAATTTACTGCAGACAGATACATAACAGAAATGGGTTTCAGAGATAGCATTTTTAGTTTAGGTACATTCGCTAGAGGAACAGCCATAATTCAAACATCAGATAAATACAAAGTCACACACAAGCATAAAGATAACCAGGGTAGACTCACTATAATTAGAATAGAAAACAGTAACAATAAATATACACTAGTTAACATCTACGCTCCTACACAAAACACAGAAAAACCTGCCTTCTTTGATAATTTAAATGACATTTTAAATACAACATATCAACATGATAAACTTATAATAGGTGGAGACTTTAATTATACACATGACGAACTTGACAGAGTGAACACACTTAACAAAAACAAACAAAGTAGTCACTGGTTAGATAATACATTTACAACATTTTCACTTGTCGACGCTTACAGGAAAATATACCCACTTGGACAGGACACGACGTTTGCCTACAACGCTCACCCAGTTAAGTCCCGGCTAGATAGGGTTTATGTACCTGATGGGGATACGGTTGCCAGAGTGTCTCATTTGGGGGAAACATTGGAGTATACGGATCATAAAGCGGTGCTAGTGTCGGTGACCACAGCAGCGTGGAGCCGACACAGGCATACCGGGTCGCCCCACTGGAAATTTAATAACTCACTTTTAAAGAGTGAGTTTTACACAAAAACAATTCAAACTCTCATTGAAAACACAATAGACATTAGTACCTTAGACCAACAGACTGACATGGGAGAGACGTGGACAGTACTTAAGCATAGCATTAAACACTTAACACAAATAATATCCAAATACATTAATACGCAGCTAAGGGAGACGGAACAACACTTAAAACAGCAATTAGATACACTTCCAGAAGATACTTTAGAGGCACATACAATGAAAGCACAATTAACAGAAATACAAGAGCATAAGTATATGGGCGCACAAACAAGATGTAGGACACGAGGTATGTTAGAGGGCCCAAACAAGGTTTTTCTCACACTAGAACAAAACACACAAAGAAGACGCATGATTGCACGGATACAAGACTCATTAGGAACAATACATACAGGAAACGTAGCAATTGCAAACACTTTTAAAGAGCACTTTATACACATCTATTCTAAGGAACACACTGACGACAGGGAACAAGATGATATACTGACCTATTGTAAACACCTACCAGACGAAGATAAAACTCTTTTAGAAACACCCATTACAGTACAGGACATTAAATTAGCAATTGACAAATTGAAATTGGACAAGTCCCCAGGACCAGACGGTTTGACATCAGAATTTTACAAATTTTTTTCACCCCAGTTAGTTCCCTTACTATCACTCATGTACACACATGCATATACTAAGGGAGCCCTTCCACAGATGTTCAGTGAAGCATATATCACCGTCCTGGAGAAAAACCCGGACGACAGAATATCTGTGGGGGGCTACCGACCCATTTCATTATTAAATACAGACTATAAAATTCTCACTAAGATACTGGTAAACAAACTTCAACCATACCTGCATACACTATTACACGAAAATCAATTCTGCGGCATACCAGGCAGAAACATAGAAACTCTCAATCACACCATTAGGGACATTATCATATACACACACATCAAAAACACGCAAGCAGCCCTGTTATCGATAGACCAGGAAAAAGCCTTTGATAGAGTGGACCACGGCTATCTATTCAAAGTGCTGCGGAAAAACAACGTAGGAAATCAGATCGAAGGCTGGGTCAGGCTGCTCTACGCTTCTCCATGTAGCAGAATTCTTGTAAACCATACGCTGACCTCACCCTTCCCAATTGAAAGATCTGTCAGGCAGGGCTGTCCGCTCTCACCGCTTTTATATGCCCTGTGTCTGGAGCCGCTCCTGGAAAAAGTAAGAACGGATGCTGGTATAACGGGCATATCAATGCCTGGAGGACAGGTGTTGAAGGTACAGGCATATGCCGACGATACCACGTTTACAGTAACATCAGAAAAAGACATTAAAAAAATTCTGGAACATTTTAAAACTTTCAATGCCGCATCTGGAGGGAAAATTAACATAAACAAATCGAATATAATGGGCCTTGGTGCCTGGAAACGAAAAGAACATTTTCCGTCAAATATTCAAAATAAAACAAAAATCAAAATTACAGGTATCGTTTGGCACAACAATCCAAACACTTACAATACAGAACAGTACAATGGATTGTTACAAACAACAGATAACATAATAAATATGTACACACATGTCTCACACACGATTTTTGGTCGTTCAGCAATCGTTAACACTCTCATTATACCGAAAATCATTTATATAGCTTCAGTTACAGAACCTCCACCACATTTCATAACCAATATGAATAAAAAAATTAGAGCCTTTTTATTTAAATCTACCATTCGTTCCATTCATCATAACACACTGATACAAAATAAACGGGATGGCGGGATAGGTTTGCAAGATATAAAAACAAAGATACAAGCACTGAGATTAAAATATATAGGCCAAATTGTACGTACACCTGATAAATTGCCTTTAGCTATGTATTTTTATGGTCTAAAGCTAAACAAACTTATTCCAATTCAAAACAATACACCTCATTATTTTGGCAACTTTTCCTCTTCATTTTACAAGTCAGTTACACGCATTTTACATAACAATGAACACTTGATACATAGCAAAACAAAGAACATTTACATATCACTCATTACACGGGTCCAGATTCCACTTCATACACGGATTAAATGGGGGAGACAGTTAGGGATTACAGACTTTCATGACACATTCATCAGTTTACATAACAAACACATTGCACCACAATCAAAAGAGATATCGTACAGACTCCTTTTTAACATGACACCAACATTAGATAGGAAGAAACAAAATACACGCAACACACCTATATGCAAGATGTGTACCTCACATACACAAGAAAATGAGGAACATATCTATCTAACATGCCCCGCAATCATACCAACAAAACAAACATTAAAATTAATCATTGACACAACAACACAGTCAGACATAGACATAGATTTAGCCATTACACTCTTCAAAATACCTAGACTTAGAAACAAAACAAAACACACATTAAACCTCATCACACTAGCAGAATACAAACAACACATATGGAAAACATATCTTAAAACACGGTTTGACCAAAAACACTACCCCCCACACATCATAGAAGACATATTCAGACAAAAACTTGAAACACATTTAGATAAACATCAACCGCCCACTCTGTAATTTCATTTAATAGTTTGCTTTTATAACTGTTTTATGTATTATAATGTATTTCATAGATGAGATTCTTATGTATTTTATTATTTGGTTCATTTGTTTAATTGGTAGAGTAATTACATGCATATGTTATTAATGCGTTGTTTTAAATACGGAGATGACCTTGTATTGTAAGTTTCACGTTGTTAACTATTCATCAAGGGCAAATTTTTATTTTCATTTCCGGTGCGATGTCTCTTTCAGTGAATGTAAAATTTTGTGTTGTTTTTGTTTGTGTGTGGTGTGTTTTTTTTTGTTCTTTTACGCACCACTATGTACATATTATTTTTATATAAGTTTACGGGTGTATTTTGTTAAAACTGTTGAAAGGTTTAGGAGACGATATTTTAATTTCATGGCTTATGGCACATGAAATAACGAGGAGAGAGACTTGGCCTTTCTGGGTCCGTCTTCACCGATTTTGCCTCCTTTATTACTTTTAGCTTCACTGCCTTCCACGGAATGGAAGTAAGGTTCACTGTTTTCCTTCCGTTATTCCTTACCCTTCTTTTCTAATTTTTTCTTCGTTACCTATCTAATACAAAAACTTAGGTCTAATATTAATCTTCTTTCTTCAAATTATTTTTATCAGAGTGACATCAATGTATAGTACAAGAAGAAGGACCGATATACAAATACCGGCCCAACTTCCCCTTTTTTTGGCACATTCGCCAGGGTGTTAACTGGTGCAGGCCGGTCATCCGGCGACGCTGGCTTGGGAAGGTGGGAGGGCCAGGAAAGTCGGGCCTTCTAAACTTTATGTCACTACCAAACAAATTGCATTTATTTCCCTATCTCTCTTTCAATAGTTCATGCCGATGGGAACGGCTAAACGCTATTTGAAACCTAAAGACAACTTGGGAGTTTCCTAATCTTTTTAGAGAACTGCACAGATTTTTTTCTCACTTGTGAAGGTTCCCGTTGTGGGATTACCCGTGAATGACACCTTTCGTCACCCGTCTTCTATGGGTGTTTCACTTTTCTTTGTCATCTGTGACCCTTTCTTTGTTTTTTTTTAGATATATACATTTAAGACCGCGCTTGTTGGTTAAAATTAAATATATACTCCGAAAGGGATATAACAATTGAAGCTAGATGTACATAATTTCTACCAAACTTGGGTTCATTTATCTTCATATTATGTTGTTTTAAATATCTTACAGTTAATAATGGATTGTTACGTTTATTATATGTTTAAATTAATTAAAATATGTATGGATGCTAAGCAAGAATGTCAAATAAAAAAGAATGAATGAATTTAAATTTAAAGTTAGTTACAATATTAGCGTAAATTAAATCTTGCCTATCTCCCCCCCCCCCCCTCATCTCTCGCCAATCTAAATAATTGTAGAGGTACCCACTTGGTTACAATCATCCTATTTTCGATAGCCCCCCCCCCCCCAACCCCTCACAAAGACTCCCGAACATAAATGAATTTCTATTGCTCTACTCCTTTTTCTCTGGCTTTGTTGTAATAAAATTAATAACATAAAATTAAAATTTCCTCTATTCCTTCCCCAATGTAAACTTGTATAATTTCTACTTTATACAATCAGATATATATATGTTATGTATAAGATGCATGTACACTATTGAAGTATGATACGAAAGTAGCGAATGAATGGAAAACTATGTCAAATAAACAGAATGAATGGATGTGAAAGTCTAAACCTAACTACAACAACTACATAAATTATCTAAATTTGTTTAAATATTCTATGTTGTCTTCTATCCTTTAGAATTGTAAAAATTGCAATTAATGTCTTCTATCCTTCCTCTTAATGTACAAATTGTACATGTAAAAGAATTGAATAAAGGTATTTGAAATTTAAAAAAAGAACAAATTAAAGAAAATCTCAGTTAAACTGAGAACATATAATAAATATTAGCAGTTGTTTGAACCTTAACTTGATAACCAAATGATAATGTTTACAAAATGGTATATAAAGTATGAATAGTTTGTATTAACATTTTGTATTTGGTATAAATGCAAATAAAAAGATGATAATCACACAAAAAAAAAAAAAAAAAAAAAAAAAAAAAAAAATACTGAGATCAAAGACTCCTCTTGTATTAAGTAGTCCTTGACTGAGATATAATTAAAATTAATATTAGCAGGTGTTAGATCCTCAGCTTGACTAACAAATGATAATGTTAAAACAATAATTACCATACATATTTTAATGTGAATGTTTAAGAATGAAATATTGTATTTAATATAAATGCAAATAAAGAGGATGTTAATCACAAACACGTTAATTGTGTATGTAATAAGCTTATAAAACTTTGTAACGACTCATTCTAGGCTTTTGGCACGCTGAATGATTTAGAAATCCTAATTTGGCACACTGTTAGCAAAAGGTTGCCGACCCCTGAACTAGAGGATATAGTCCCAGGACCAAGATGAATTGAAGAGTTCCTACTTATGGACCAGAAGTAGGAAACAGGCAATTTTCATTGTTAAACAAGCATACATGCATATATATATAAAAACACACTTACACACCCAGACATAGACTCTATATTTATAAAAAAAAATATTAGCTATCACTCTAAATGCCGAATAATTACAATACAAGGGCGATAATGAAATATGTATAGCTTTTTTTTTTTTTTTTACCTAAGATGTTATTCCCCCTGGAAGGGTAACCAGCTATTGAAAACACATGAGAGTGGTCCGCAGTCACAACTAATAGGGTGTTATCCTCTGAAGTAAGTTCAGCAACTTTGGACACTGTGCAAAGAGAAAGGCCAGTAAAATTTAACAATTACTAAATTAAAAAGTTTTTCGTATAAATCCCACATGTATATTTTTATTTAGCCATATAAAGATTTTGCCCTTTGCACCCGAATAGTCAGAATTTTTTTAAAATATAATTGAAATAATAAACAAACAACCTTAATGCCGAAGTGATATTACGTTGTCAATAGTTATAAACAAACCTAACCTATTAACTATATTATATAAAGAAAGAAATGCGTGAAGTAAATCGTGGTGAACATAATATCATGTTGTTGATATTTACATATTTCTTTTGCTTTAACCTTTGGAAGATATATCTATCAATCTAACTATTTAACTATTTAACTGTTTATCTATCTGTCTATCCATCTGTCTATCGGTCTATATGTCTATCTATCTATCTATCTATCTATTTATCTATCTATCTATCTATCTATCTATCTATCTATCTATCTATCTTTCTATCTATACATGCATGTATGTATGTATGTATGTATCTATGTATGTATCTATGTATGTATCTATCTCTGTATGTATCTATCTATCATTTATCTATCTATCTATCTATCTATCTATCTATCTATCTATCTATCTATCTATCTATCTGTCTATCTATCTATCTATTTGCGTCTGTCTATCTGTCGGTTTAATATAGTTAATGTATCTCTCTCTCTCTCTCTCTCTCTCTCTCTATATATATATATATATATATATATATATATATATATATATATATCTGCTTATGAAATAATACAAATGAGAAATACTTACCAGAACTATCAAACTCTACCAGTTCCTCTAATGCTTTCTTGGCTCCGTTTTCATGATGGGCCTGGTCAATTCTTCCACCTAAGAAAAGATTTCATCGAAATGAACATGGAAAAACAATTATTCAGCTTATGTAATCAAAGAGTCACTAAATAACAAAATTTCTTTCTTTATTTACAGTCACTATACAGTCGGACTTGCCTTCTAAAAGTAAGAAATATCCTTTAGGGTTTTTACTGAGTATTTTAATGGCCTTCTCTGTCATCTCTGTCAGTGTTGGTTCAGTGCTTGATGGCTGTCTGTCAGCTTCGTATGTATGGTGGCTGGGTGCGAACAGACCTCAAGGGGAGAAAGTAGAAATCATGGAAAAAGTTTAACGATTTATCTATTAGATCTATCGATCTGTCTATTGATTGATGCTCAATTATTACGTAATGATTCTCCATGCTACTGCATTTAGCAGGATCAGAACGCTATATTATTTTAACAAAGACTATAGTAAGATGGACCGCTTGCACTATTTCTATAGCATGTAATGTTCTTTTTTTTTCCGTGCGAAACCAAAATGGCGGTCTTAATTGACTTCTACGCTCCCAAGTTTGCATTAAAGGTTTCCGATGTATACAACTTTCGATTTTAATTTTAATTTTTTCATTGAGAAAAAAAAAAGGAAGAGTACAGTACAAAAAGGAATCAGGAATTCCGAAAAGAAGTCATTCGAGTCATCAAATAGCAGAAATATTAAACTCATTTGAAGATAATGGGCGGAGAAGGCAGAAAAACACCAATTATAAAACTTTGAAGATTTTTGTTGTTGAAAATATTGCGTTTGTTTTTCACAAATTGTAGGTCTTCAAATTAAAAGTGTCTATTGCTGTCTCAACTATAGTTAATATGTCTTTAAAACTAGATAAGTAATGAATCAATAGTCTACGATGAGAGGAATGGAGAGAAAAATAAATCAATGAGTTATACTAGGTAGGCCTTTTACATAGATGTTTGTTCGTTGATGTAAGTTTACACCAAACCATTTGAAGTTTTTTACTCCATTGACGTTCAGACATGTCAAACTACTTAGAGACACCTTGTACCCTCAGAATTATTTATTCAATGTATTATTATTATTATTATTGTTTTAAATGCTTGTGGTGACCCAATGGCAATGTTTCTTATAACGTTGTTATTATTATGGTACTTCCTCGTTCTTTTATTATTTCACAGTGACGCAATTGATAAGTCTGAAGGATGCCTAACCTTTTCAATTGGTCAGGGTTTACTGTGTTCACGAACTGCCGGTTTATTTCCGGCAATACTTATTAAGAGCTCTTTTCGCCTTTTGCTGGTGTTTGACAATTTATTTCAACATCGTCATCCAGTTCTGGTGTTTTAGAAATATACTAAGACTACAGTAATAGTTATGAGGAATCGTTTTTAACATGAAAAGTGAGCATACAGTAATAAATAGTCGACGTGTAAATCGCGTTAAGTTAAAAATGTAGCTTGGTTTATAAAATTAAGTAGTCAAGATTAGCGGTTCTTGGCTATCAAAACACATGATCTATAGATACATAAAGATACAAAAACGAAAATTCTTTTGCATCAAGCAATACGTTTGGGGATAAAGATAGACAGTTGACACGTCTGACTTTAACAATCCATCCTTTCCTTTCATCAACATCATTTGGACATAAAATACAATTGAATCCTCTACATCTTTTCTTACTCTTACTTTTCTTAATCAGTAACACAGCACACAGACACGTTTTGTTAGTAAATGAACGAATAGGACCGGAAATGTTGGTACACGATGAACGTTTAGGTTCACCGTGCATGCATAATCATAAGACTTGTCACTAAGCACTAAGTAAAATTGACGCGCGTTGATCTATTAAAAGAATGGATAGAGCCTTCTTTATAAATGCGTAGGTAAGGCTTATCTATGACGCAAGGGGAACAACTATAGTTTTATACATTTATACATTTATACATTTATACACAATTTACTTATCCGTAAAAGAGAGTTATAGGATTAAATCATCTATAATTAGAACAAATTTATACGATAAAAAGAAAGTCATAGTAACTTGAAATGTATTTACAGGTCAGTATTGAGGAAATTAAATTTTACAACTAAGTGAAAGCATAAAACAATGGCGGGCGCTTTTTGCTTCAATAATATTGTTTCCGTGCCTAATCCATTTTTTTTTATTGATCAGTGATTGTTACCTAATAAAAAGTCAGTCTTGGTCGGGTCTACTGCACTCAACTGTTGTCTTGTGTAGACGTATTCATTGGTTAGATTTTTCTTGGCTTTATCGTTCTTCCACGCCTGGGTTAGGAGGCGAAAAAGAGAGAGATGTACGACGCACATTAAAACAAATGATCAATTATTATATCAAAACAACTATTGTTTGCGTTTATTTTTTCGTCAGTTCAAGAAATTTTTGGATATGCATTAAAGTCTCAAGTCTTTTTGTTTTTCTCTTGAGACATTAACATGTCAACCAACTACTAAAACCAACTATTTTCACATAAATCCTTTATAGTAGTTCTATTTAGTTTATATCAACCAACTACTAAAACCAACTATTTTCACATAAATCCTTTATAGTAGTTCTATTTAGTTTATATCAACCAACTACTAAAACCAACTATTTTCACATAAATCATTTATAGTAGTTCTATTTAGTTTATATCAACCAACTACTAAAACCAACTATTTTCACATAAATCCTTTATAGTAGTTCTATTTAGTTTATATCAACCAACTACTAAAACCAACTATTTTCACATAAATCCTTAATAGTAGTTCTATTTAGTTTAGCATTAAATATTTGGAAGATTTTGCCCCATGCTACCCACATTCAAAGAAAGAAAAAAAAGCTCATTTAATATATCTTAAAAATGATTTATTTAATTTAAAGCATTGGCCCTATATTTTAGAAGAACGTTGACATTCATATTCGTTGAAAAGGGATGTCAAAAATCGCACCATAAGGGTTAAAACAACAACTGTTGAAGCCGATTTATATGGTTGGTTTAGGGCAGTGGTTCTTAACCGGTGCTCAGCGGAGCACTGGTGCTCCGCGAGGTAGTTGCAAGTGCTCCGCGAAATTATGAAACTCAAAATTTAATGTTCACTCACTTACTCTATCTGATTGAGCTGAACAAATGCTTATAATAGGTAGTCCAAACGGGGAAAAATCGGCCTTTTTGCCTATTTTTACTGTTTTTGTAACGAAGTTTTGACTCACTTTTACTAATGCTACATAAATAAAATTTATATGTGATTAAATTTGAAGCCTTTATCTAACAAAATATTTAACTTTTAAACTCATTAATTGTATTTCAAAAAGTGTTTTGTGTGTTTGAATAGTGGGGGGTTGGGTCTTTTTGGCAGCGGCTTTCAAAACGGGTCAGTAAATTTCCGTTCTCCCTCGTGTTACGCGATCGTTCGATCAGTTTTGGATTTACGTACATTTGTGAGGAAGAATATCACATTCCACAATGTATTGTATGTGGAGAAAAATTATCCAACAGCGCGATGGTTCCTACCAAGTTGAAACGTCACTTTTCTACAAATCACGCCAACCTTGCTACAAAAACTAAAGATTATTTCAAACGATTGTTAGATACGCAAGCTAAACAAGTAAAATCTTTTGAAAAAACTGTCAAAATTTCCGATAAGGCACAATTGGCGTCATATAAGGTTGCTGAAATGATAGCTGTTCAGTTAAAACCACATACTATAGCAGAGTCTTTAATTATACCAGCATGTTGTGAAATGGTTAAAATTATGTTTGGCGATGAAGCAACAAAGGAAATAATGAAAATTCCTCGTTCAAATGATACAATAAAAAATAGAATTAAAAATATGTCGGATGATATCGAGAAAACAGTTGCCGAGAAGCTTTCCAAACGGCATTTTGCTCTGAAAATTGACGAGTCCACTGACATAAGTGGAAAAGCTCATATACTAGGGTTCGTTCGTTTCATTCATGAAAACGAAATAGTGAATCAATTTCTATGCTGTCTTGAGCTTACCGAACGTTCGACAGGACAAGATGTCTTTGATTCTATTTCTTCCTATTTCGAACAATTCAAAAAATCATGGGAGTTGTGTGTGGGAATTTGTACGGACGGTGCTCCATCAATGGTAGGCTCATTAAAAGGGTTTGTGACTCTCGCCAAGAAAAGAAACGCCAATATTATATCTACTCACTGTTTTTTGCACAGAGAATCTCTGGTGTCCAAAACATTACCAGTAGCATTAAAACCTGTGCTAGACAAATTTGTAAATATGGTAAACTTAATAAAATCGAGACCTTTGAAAATACGCGTCTTTAAAAATCTTTGCATCTCTATGGAAGCCAAGTACGAATCTTTGCTTTTGCATTCTGAAGTGAGATGGTTATTCAGAGGAAAAGTGTTACGTCGTTTCTTAAAACTTAAGGATGAATTGATGACATTTTTCCAAAATGAAAATATGGTTGATTTTGTGGAATATCTTCAAAAGACATTTGGTGTGCTAAATTGGCATATTTAGCTGATATTTTTTTATTATTTAAATTGTGTTAATACCAGCCTTCAAGGAAGAAAAGAATTTTTTGTAACATCGACCGACAAATTGACAGCCTTTCGGAAAAAAAGTTATTTTTGGGAAAAATCGTTTGTTGGAGAAAAAGAAAGTAGATATCTTTCCTTCTCTTAATGATAACACTACCGACGAAATTATTTCAGCAGTAACAGAGCATTTAACTTTATTAGAAGAAAAGATTGAATTTTATTTTCCATCAATAAACGTAGAAACATATGACTGGATACGTAATCCCTTTGCCACGGTTGATACATCAAATAGTAAGTTGTCATACCAAGAAGGAAGAAGAATAAATCAACCTATCATCGGATCGTACACTTAAATAAAAGTTTCCGAAATAATTCTGGAGGAATTTTGGATCTTTGTGCAAGAAGAATACTCAGCTCTCTCCATGAAGGCACTTAAAATCTTGTTGCAATTTTCAACATCATATTTGTGTGAACTCGGTTTCTCGATATTCACCAACATAAAAACTAAAAAACGAGCAACACTTACTAATTTGGATGAAGAATTGAGGGTAGCTATTTCTAACATTAGGCCTAATATCACTGAAATTTGTAAAAACCGTCAAGCTCAGGTTTTACATTAAATCTTTTAATTTTTCTGAATAAAATTTTGCTCTATGTTATTTTTTTACTTATTAAATTTATCTTTATTAAAAATTTGTTTGTCATGTTATAATTTTAAACTCTTATGTTATAATCTTTTATTTTCAATAAAAGTCATACGTATGTGTATTTGTTTTTGTTTTTTTACTCCTTGATTTTGGTGCTCCCCAAAGTTTTGTCATGATCAAAAGTGCTCCCCGACTTCAAAAGGTTAAGAACCACTGGTTTAGGGAGAAATGGTTGAAATGAAAGAATGTCTTGCCATCTATGTGCCAAGATTAAACTCGATAGGAGAACAGGAAGTAGATCAATTAGCCATCCGAAGATCCGGCCGCATACACATACATACAGACAAAAGCGAAGTTATTAAAATGGATTTTCAAATGCTAACATTCATGTTTTAACAATCGATGCTCAGCGGGTGTATTGGACATTACCTTGATCAAATCCAGACCATCGTTCCGTTTGCCCATGATTGTATTAATGACAGGATCCACGGTGGAGTTGGTCATGAAGTACTGCCTGCCGCCGCCTAGAATGACCTAAGGAAATCGGAACATAGAACTTCAAATAGCGACACTGTTTGCATTGATCTGATACTTCTTGCTGATATCTTTTCCAACCAATTACACAATATGTGGTAGGCCCTCCCATGTTATATATAAAAAAATATATATTTTTCAAAAAATAATATAGTAAAATATAAGGTTTCACGTTATGTTACTTCCGTTGCGTATGGAAAAGTATTTAAAACATAAGACGTAGCTAAACATCTAGCGTTGTCAAAGATTCTATATATTTACCAGGAACATAGTCTTCGCCAACGCAACATACAAAAGTCGACTATTTTGTAAAAGTTTAGGTCTAGTTATGGTTAAAGTTTTCTTTGCAAAATGCTCGATTTGTGATACACACGAACTATGACCTACCTGTATCCCAGGGTTGTCCATAATCAGCTGATAGGCAATGTCCTTGAAATTCTCACAGTTGGAGGCGTTAGCAACGTTAAAATCACCTTCCCAATCTCTGTAAGACAATACAAATCGGAACGCTTCTGGTTTATGTGCAAACATTTAAAAATTGTGTGACAACTAAGTCTTGTACACTGTGCACGGTGGTCGGGTAGCAGCGCGTACGGCTGGCGTGCCGAAGGTCCTGAATTCGAATCCTGGTAAAGGCAAGAATTTGTTCTCGGCTATTGAGGTTGTCCCTGGGTCTACCCAGCTCTGATGGGTACCTGACTTTAGTTGGGTAAAGTAAAGGCGGCTGGGTATTGTGCTGGCCACACAATCTCCCTAGTATGTCGTGGCAACAGACACAGGTGAACGCTGCTTCACCGGCCCGATTGATCAATTTGGTCCAACGGGATACTCTACTTTTTAGTTATAGTTAAAACCGGTGTTCACGTTTATACGATGTTAGTCACTTCATTAGCACTTATTAGCTTGCTTTTTTTCTCAGCAAGATATTTCAAAACAAGAAACTAATTATTATTATAAAAATAGTTTTGAGGTTGCCAAAAATTGATTTACAACTGTATTTTTCTTGTGCAGTGTTTCATGTTAGATTTTGTATATCGCTCCATCGAAGAAATGGAGGGGGAGCTACTTGTAGCTGGGAACCGAAAATTTCACTTCCATAAATTGATTTTTTGGTCATTTGGGGGATATGTTTGAAAGAAATTAGCAATGAAAATATTTAATAATGCATTTTTCTATCTTATTAGCTTTGAATGAATTAAGTTGTTTTTTTTAATATTAAATTTAATGAGCTTTTTAAATACAAGTATGAAATGGAATTAGTCACACGAAAGTCATTATACATTTTAGAGGACAAAATAGTCACACAAAAAAAATGAAAATATTGAGCTTTTTATGAATAGGAGGCGGTCAGTGCCGTTGCTAGGGATTTGGGGGCCCGGGGGGCTTGGCCTCTTTAGGGGCCCCTGCATTTTGACATTCGACATTATGACATAAGAAAAAAACAATTCGGACACTCCTTTGGGGGCCCCCTTCAATTAGGGGCCCGAGGGAACTTTCGAATTTGGACCCCCCACCCCCCACCCTAGCTACGCCACTGGAGGCGGTGGTCAGGCAACAGAGCGTTGGTTTGGATTCATAAGGTCTCGGGTTGGAACGCCAGTATTGACTCTTCCCTGCTCGGAATGTGCCCTAGAGTCTACGCAGTTTTGATGGGTGTTAATAGTTCCAGAAATGTCAAGACGGCACGGCTCCACGCTTGTCACTGAAATATTTTTTTTTCAACTGCTAGACCTATTGGCCCCCAAAAAAATTCTGACGGTTACTTGCCTTAGTACATTAATAGATATAATATATACTTACAAAACATAAGCTTGTTCTGATAATGAAAGAACATCTAAAAAAAAACATATTTTCCAACCTGTAGGGTGAGTGAGCGTAACAGGCGGCAGGTGTCGCGTGAGTTATTCTGGTAGTGGTCACTATACCTACAGACTTTCCTGAGAAATACATTCATGGTTTCTAGCATCGTCTATATCGTTAAAAAACAACAACAACAACAACAACAAGAGACGAACAAAACAACAATAACAACAAATAAACAAACAAATAAACAAACGAACACATAAAACTAAGATTTTTGAAATTGTTATTCTGTTGGCTCATTTTAAAACGTAGATATACTTACTATACATACACATCAATCTCTTCTATAGTCTTACTTTGTCCCATGTCCTAGCATAATTTTTATTTCGTTTTTTTGTATTGTAAAAAAAAACCCTGTCTTTTATTAGTACATTCCTAAATCGTTCATATTTAAGATCAATTTATTTTACACTACATTTGCTTTTAGGTGTCTCCATTGTTTCTATTTTTCAGTCCATCATTTATACTTCCACATCATCTTCACGACCATATCAACCCCCCCCCCTCCCCTTTTCCACTCTGTCTTCGTTTTAATAAATCTTTCCTTTTGTTTTTATATCTACGAACAAGCATAAAACTATTTTTTTTAAAGCTCTGACTTGGTTTATCCTGCCTTAATATTTCAGTAGCCTTGTTCACTTTAAATGTGTTTAGTCCATAAAAACTTATCTAGCAGAAATTGACTCCTTACGTAACATCTTTTGAAAGGCGCTTTACTTTTTTATATCTACTATATTAGAGTAACTGAGAACTAAAAATCAGCATATAATTAAAAACATGGTCTTGAAAACAGTGGGGATAACTCGTGTCTTTTTTGTTTCAAATAAAAAAAGTGACTTATTTCCCTTTGCAAGGAGGACTACTCATTTAGTTTTTGTCGTCTTCGAAATTAACTATTGGTTTTTAACATAGACTATAATATACATGGACCGCTTGCTTTAGTTTTTCTGCTATATGATGACTCGAAAGACTGCTTATTTCGGAATTCCCGATTCTAAATGAAGTAATTGTAATACAAATTCCGTTTTATTGAATCGCACCATTTTTTTTTAGACATTTTGTGCGTCAATCTATGACTAAGATATGGACGCTATGGATGAGGAAGTTTTTGTTGATGAATTGAAAGGCATACTGGAGGTATATGTTCAAATTAAATAATTACTTATTGAAGAAGTATGGAGTTTATCTGTTAGACTCATGTTCGGTGTATATTATAGTCTATGGTATTTCTGCTATATGATGACTTGAAACAATAATGATAGGAATTCCCGATTCTAAATAACGTAATTGCTATACCGGAAATAAAGTTATTGATTTCCATGATTTTCTCAATGAAAAATTAAAATCGAAAGTAGTACAGAGCGGAAACATAGCTCAGTGTGGTGTGCGCACGGAAAAAAGAAAATAAGCTCTAAAAATAGAGCAGGCGGACCATCTTATTATAGTCAATGATATATTAATAGGCCTACAAGTATTCATTTCAAGTCGAAAAATATGCGATTAAATAAAACGGAAGTTGAATTACAATTAATTCATTTAGAATCGGGAATTGCAAAAAACAGAAGATAATAGCATAAAAAACTAAAGCAAGCGGTCCATGTATATTATAGTCTATGGTTTTTAATGAAGATGTTGACACGAATGATTAGATCTATATTCCACATGAATGTGTGTGTGTGTGTGTGTTACCTTCTTCCAGAGCATAATCTAGAACAGTCTTCAGTTTCGACTTCTCCGTCAAGTTCACGCAGTCTTTGCCGAAGGGAACGTCGACGGCCACACCCAGAGTTCCGTAATTGACTTTGATCCCGGTCAGCAGAGCCCCTGCCGCCCCGGCGCTGTCCGTTACTTGGCGGTCTACAGTGTAAGTCTGAATAAAGATGAACATTTTTGACATTAAATTCACTGAATATTCATTAAGGACATACATTTAAATATCCCATAAAAACACATATTTTCGTATAAATACTCTATGCTTATATATGCTGCAATATGCACTTTGCTTGACGAACGCTTGAGGAAATAACAGCTGTTAGCCTTACATAATTATTATGCTGTATATAGTTGCATTTTGTGTCTGCCTTTCCATGATCCCTCCCCTTTCCACCATCAATGAAAGAAACAAAGAAGCCTATAAACAAAGGATATTCAATAGCTCTATAGATTATTCCATTATACATAATTAGAAAATTAGTGGGGAAATATTTTAGACCATTTTCTTATATTCAATAGTGATTTACAAATGCTCACCGAAAAGTTTAATGGAGAAAAAAGTTGTGTTTGTTGACATGAGAAATGTGGCTGTAAATGTGACACAATGTGTTGTTATGATCTCAACGACTAGGTGCCAAGTTTCACATTGACAAGAAGTTTTGCGAACTAAATATAATGGATTTACAAAGACAAAGGCGGCTGTTATAACAACTTACTGAAACCTAAAGGCAAAGTGATGGGCTTAGACAGGATGCTCCTCATTTACAATGCTTTTAGTTTGGGGGGTATAAAGACAAATGGCTAGTCTGCTGTCCGCACAATCCCCTTGCATGCCGTAACCAACCAAACTAGTCAACTAACCTTCGAAAGCGCCTGGTAAGGAAACCGCTCAAACGTGAGCTTGTTCTCTTCTCCGCTTTTGCCCTTCTTTTGACCTTGATAAATTCGCCCGGCTGTAACTGTGGACAGGCCCATCCCGTCGCCAATCATAAGGATGACATTCTGGGCCAGTTTGTAGTTTGGTTTCGTTTGCCAGATAGACTGAATGCTCTCTTTGCCCTCATTCAGCCAGTATTCTTTGGCTTATAGCGAGTATATGGTTGGCAAAATAAAGAACAATTTATATAAAATCAGTCAAACGATAGTTTATTATAATAAAATAATACCAATGTGCTACGTGTTGAACAATGTAAGGGGGGGGGCACTCTAGATCTACCAAAGTTGGGCGCGGAAAAATTGAAAAACCTTAAAAAATCTGAACTATTAAGTTTTATTTGGTTTAAAAATGCATTAACAGACATTGATGGGGTTAACCATTTAACAAAATTAAGCACGTGCTTAGGGCATCAAAGGATTGGGGGATGGGACGCCACAGAAATAGTCCATAGCAGTAATTTTCCAATACTGGAAAATGCTGCAACTGAACTAAAATGAGCAAAAAATAAAAGGGGGCGCAACTTTACATTACAAACAGAAAAAAAAATCATATTAAAGGATTAGCGATTTAAATAGGAAGAAGAAGACTTTTCTAATCTAAAAATAGAAGTATAGGCCTATATAAACAACTACGTATGTTTCCATCTTACTGTAATTTTATTAAATTGATTTAAGTGAGTATTGTAGGCCCTATGCTTTACTATTGTTTGTATTTTAGATTACTTGTAAAAGAGCCCACCAAAATTTTGTAAGTGCTTAGTTAATGCCTACTGTGAGGGTCTTAAACCTGCCCTGATTACAGTCTATGTCGTCTATGTTCATTAAATATGTTTACAATGCAGATTTTAATTAAAATGTATCAGGTAGTCTAAAGCGTGGCATGAAATCTGATAAAAGCCGGAGCAAACTCCGAAAGGAAAGAGTGCAATCTGTACAGTGTTTGTGTCACGTGTGAAAACTGACACTTGATCTCATTACAAGTATTACGTTAAAAATAAAAAGAACTAGATCAGGGATGATACTGCAACCGGTTTATTCAATCTCGAATAGTCCAGTTTACACTGAAATATGACATTGAATTATTTTTTAAACTATGGAAGTTATATTCTACTCAAGAGTTTGCCCAAACTTTGGGTTTTGGTAACCGAGTTATTTGGTTCCGTGACAAACGCGCACAAGACAATTGCGCACACGACAAACGCGCACAGACAATCCCGCAATGACACAAATGCGCACAAGACAAACGCGAACACCGATAGTTGCGCACACGGACATTGGCGCACACCGACAAATGCGGACACCGACAATCGCCCACAGTGACAAATGCGAACGGCTATATAAGCGCACACCGACAAAAGCGCAAACTGACAATGAAGATATAATTAAAACAAAAAAAAACATGTTTAAATATAATTTAGTTCAAATAGTTTTCAGTACCAGAAAGAAAGGCAAAGTATGGAGGAAAAAAGGAACAAAATAGACAACAAAAGAAATTGAATTTAAAATAATATACTTATACTCAGAGCCTTTACAAGCTTATGTAGCGTTCCAGGCAGGGCCGTATTTAGGATTGTGGGGCCCTGTTCCCAAATTTATGTGGGGGCCCCTCGTGGTCTCGCTCCTGTCTTTCACATACCTCAGAACAGGGCCGTTAATTCGTGTTACATTCTATAAAATCATAAATTTTATGTTGAACTTATATTGGTTGGACTGGGGCGCTTTAAATTGTAGGGAAATAAATGCATTTTATTTTACATTTTCAACGAAAGAATGGGGAGGAACCTAAAACATTTCTTTTTGGGATGTCTGGGGCCCCCTTTTATGTGGGGGCCCCTGTTCAACTGGAACATGTGGAACATGCCTAATTACGCCACTGGCCCCAGGGCAAAAGTTTCAGCGCCGCCCCCTTGCATACTGTAACTGCTTGCTTAGTGCTATATCTGCTATATTTAGACTACATTTGCCGCCGCCATGGAAGTGTTGCCCCCTGGGATATGTCCTTCTCTTCCCCCCCGCCCCGATGTGAGGGCACTGCTTATACTTATTTAAAATGAAATTTTGTAACTTTACACTCTATACCACTATAATACTATAAATACTATAATACAACTTATTTTATTCTATCACAATCATTTATTATTGTTGTGATAAAGTTTTTATCTTAGTTAGAGACCGACCGATATTCGGTTTCGGCTTCGGTTTCGGCGCATAAAATTTGGAGAATTTACTTGAAGGGAGATAATTAACCAGTTTTCTTCACATTAATATTTCTAACATGTTTCTTTTTTTTTTTTCTTTAAAAAAAAATAGCTTACAATTTATAACTCTAAAATGATCAAATAACACAAAATAGTTAAAATATATAAATATTTTATGACTAAAGAATTTACATTTTAAAACATTAAAATAACTACTCAGTTTGTATAATTATTTTGTTTCTCTTTCTCTCATTGTTATTGACTCTAATAAATAGTGCTGGGTATTGTAAGGGTAAGCATTGTAAGATGCAATACTCGGAATTTCCGAGTGTTGCACACCGATCTACATCCTGCATCCTTCATTGCCTACATAAGGACGTGTGCGCTATATATCTAGGAATCTGCTTTCTAGGGGCCATCGTACATCAAGTGGCTATTAGTATTAATGAGAAATTCAAAGGGAAATGATTATTTAATTATTTGTGGGTTTATGAACAAAAAATGAATACAAAGTCAACGTTAAAGGACCCAAGTGTCTGAAAAAAGAAATTATTTATTTAGAAAACGCAGTTTATTTTCTTCATAAACCTAATTATAGTTTATCAATGTGGACAGCGCTATACAAATAAAAATTATTATTATTAAAGAATGTTGTAAGAATACAATCTGGTATTTAAATACAACTCAATTACTTTATGAGAAGTCAAACTACATGTGTTTATGAAAATAGATCGCGCGATGCTATGAGACTGTGGAATAAGTAATAAGTGGAATAAGTAGGCTAATAAGCGGTGTGGACCATCGAAGCAAGTTAATAAACTGATGCGCAACACATTCGATCGCGTTTTATATAGACATGTAGATCATGTAGAACAGTTCGGCTTACAAGACTAATACAAGACCCATAGATCTACATCATTGCAACACTCTGCCGGTAGATTGGCGTGGAGAGCTATCGCGTGTGATGTCAGCCGTCAGCGCTGGAACTGGCGATGTAGATCATGTAGATCATGTAGAACAGTTAGGTTTACAAGACTAATACAAGACCCATACATAATTATATTGCATCACTCTGCCGATAGATGAGCGAAGCGAGCTATTGCTAATCGCTTGTGCTGTCAGCCGTCAGCGCTGGAACTACCGATGAAAAAGAGGGCAAGGGGAAGCAACTCTGTGGTTGTATGTCTAAGGACTACGATGTAGAACTCAGTACAGATCTACATTACTGATCTGCATCCTGCATCCTACATCAGTGTGTTGTAGATATATAGAACGTTTTGAATCAACGACCCAGCTCTACTAATAAATTCTGCATTAAAATTGTATGTTAGTGTTAATCTCAGTAATTCTGATGTCAATCACTAAAGCATATATATTTATTATACTAGAATAATTTGTTGACAACTAAATTCAAATATTGATAACTATAATGTGTAATGTTGATTAATGCAATTATGTATTAGCAACGAATGGATTTTTTTTTAAAAAGCTGATAATAACAAACAGGTTAATTTTTTTATTAAATATAAAACGCTTTAATGATTTTCTTAATAAGGCTCCTTTTCTTTTGGTCTTGCTACGGCACTAAATAAATTGTCTTACAAAAATAATATAGTTGATCATTTGACTTTCACGCTGTTGGCACGCTGAATGATTCAAAATGATTGTAATAAATTAAATTGTTGAAATGCAATTTAAATAAAAAAATTTGAAACAGCATTAAATTGTGCTTCGTGGCTTGTTAAAATTATTAATTAAATGGGTTTTTTTCTCGAAAAGGCCCTTTTCTTTCGAAAACTGTCGCGGTCCATCTTATTATGGGGAAACGGCCAGAGATAAGTAAGTAAGCAGACAGCTGGGTGCTAGGCTATGCAATATGCTCTTACTAAAGTTTTCATTGCAATGCCAATCTCTTCTGTTGATATGGAAATTTCCTTTTCAATATGAATCAGTGCAGTCACCACTAATATATTCTCTGTTACAAGGAAACCTACGAGTTTATAGTTTATTTTGCCGCTTTCTTCAACAATAAATACACATTTTCTTTAGGAACATCATGCGAAAGTTAGTTGAGAACAATGGTAGGGCCTACGTATGTTTCAGCATCGTCTAACCTAAAGCGAATCTTTTGATTGACATGTGAAAAGAACGCTTTGATAAACCAATTGAATTAAGAATAATGATTGATAACGATTAGTATATCATTTGTTTGGGCTAATAATTATTAGTGTCATACTCATGGAGTCCTGGTACTGCATTAGCTTCGGAATAGGAAAATTTCACGTGGAAAATCGTGGGTCCGATTTAAGTAAAGTACCCTTTGGACCAAATTGATCATAGGGCCGGTGGAGTGGGCGTTCACCAGTTGCTATGACCACGGCATACTAGGGGATATGTGGCCAGCACAATACCCAGCCGCCTTTACTTTACCCCCAACTCAGTTCCTGGAACAAACCTTAGACTTCACCAGGATTCGAACTCAGGACCTTTCGTACCACAGACGAACGCGCTGCCTCTCGGCCACTGTGCCACCATGTGTGTCCTATTTATGAGCTATCAATTTTTTTTTAATTTGCCGTTTATGACATATTGAGCCTCTTGTAAAATCTAGTGTAGCATAGAGTTGGTAGACCTTATATTCAGATTACAACTCAGTTCAATGTATCGGTGACAGCAATGTTGCTGTTGTTGTTGTTTGTGCAAGATATTGCATTGTAATGTTTGTGCAAGATATTGCATTGTAATGTTTGTGCAAGATATTGCATTGTAATGTTTGTGCAAGATATTGCATTGTAATGTTTGTGCAAGATATTGCATTGTAATGTTTGTGCAAGATATTGCATTGTAATGATTGTGCAAGATATTGCATTGTAATGTTTGTGCAAGATATTGCATTGTAATGTTTGTGCAAGATATTGCATTTGTAATGTTTGTGCAAGATATTGCATTGTAATGTTTGCGCATTGTATAGAAATATTTTTATTGATGTTTGCGTTCATCTAATTTTTGTCCATGTACTTACGCTCATTCAAAGCCAATGCGGTGCCAATTAGTAAAAACAGAGTCACTCTTCTTTCTGCAGCCATTTCAAACTAAAATATATGATGTGTACATTTATAGTTCTTGATTAGTATTACAAAGCTTTGTATCAGTATAAATAGTAAAGTATCCATGTTAGATTATGTTGGTTTAACGGGAGAGTGTGAAGCAATCACCCGTTTCATTCGAGCCATGGCAGCACAACAATGCACAGGCCTATTTACTTTACTTTTCTCCAACCAACTGTAGACATTCCAAATTTTGTTTCAACCTAGATTCAGACTATTGTTCTTCAAATCTGCCACTTGAACGCACTGCCGTTGGATTAATTAATGAGTACCGTTCTTTATATAATATGGTAGTACTAAAATCGAAATTAGAATTATAAGTCTGTGCATATTTTTGAAAAGTGAAACCTGTTTAATTGGATATATTCCAACACAAATCTTCCCATGATTAAATCGACAGTTAATTTCAAAACAACCTATAATCTAATCGTGACTACCACATTTGAGTATTTTTGGCTCCACTAAACGAAATTTTTGTACTCGACACTCTGACTATCTGAAATTTGTCTGAGACCTAAACCAAAGATATTGACATAAACATAACATACAGACACCACATATATAAATGGAGAAAAACACAAAGTATTATACACTTTATATGCCCTATACACAGATACAAACATATATACCGGTATATATAGGCTGCATAATATACCTGGAGACTTAAAATCATATTCATGAAGTAAATGTTAATTTTTGTCATTTCCTTTTTATTGAACCTTTTTTTTTTTTAATTTATGACTTTATTCTTATCTACAATATGCCAACTGAAATAATATGTAAGCCAGACATCAAAACTTACCTATAGAACCAGCACAAACTCAACGCAGGGGGGAAAAAAACGACAGTGTTAAGTTGTGTGTGCATCAGAAAACTAAATACGCCAATTCTGTCGTTATTCTAAACTCTAATATTGAAGTAAGGAACAGGTCACGTTCGGTCCCTCACCCGCGTTGAATAATTGGACAACTTGAATATAATGATAGAATAGAAAGAAAAAAACGGCTGAATTTCGATTAGCCAGCACATATCACACAATCACACTGAATATTTTGTTTTTTAAGCTTTGTATACACAAAAAAAAAACTGTAGTAAAAACGGAAGATGTTATGACCGAAATTAAGCCATATTAACATCGCTTTTGAATGTGCATATGAATATTATAAAGGCTTCTATATAGGGCCAAGCTTCGTTATATTTTACTTTTTTAAAATATAATTTAATGAAGCAGAAAGGTTGATATAAATCCTAGCGTTATCTTCACTCTAAACCATAGGTTCTCAACGGGGGCGATATCGCCCCCCAGGGGGCGATGAGAAGCTTTAGGGGGGCGATAACATTCCCGGGGGCGATTGGGGGGCGATGAAGGGCAAGTGGGCGGTACATACGTACCTGCTATAATTTCAACAACTCAGCTGTTTGAATCGATTGGTTTTTGGATGAAATATGACGTAAACGCAAGTGCTTCTAAATATCTGATATCCCCCAAAAGTAGGCATACATATTATTGAATAAATAAGAATCGCAATGACTTTTCGATGAAGTAGGGGTTAGTACTTGGCAAATATGTTATGCGGCCATCTAGTCTTATGGTTGGTTCACCGGACTGTCGCCTAAACGTCATAACATCGGCTACTATTACTAATTTTACTCGTTTTACCGAGATGTCCTTTAATGCGTTTGAATCCTTTGTAAAGAGGTAACCACAACAACTGAGCGGTATAGATACGTAGTAAGTATACAAACTGGGTAGTTATTAAAATGCTTGAAAATATTCATATAAATTCTTTAGTCATATAATATTTATACAATTTTCAAATAATTTTTACAGTTCTATCATATCATTTTAAAGTTATAAATGTAAACCATTCGGTTTATTATTTAAAAAAAAACAAATTGAAATATTACCTTAAATGAAAAGGGTTAATTATCTCCCTTTAATTAACAAATGTTTCCGCTTAAATTAAGTTGGGGGGGGGGGCGGTGAGCGGAAAAAAAATGTAAAAGGGGGCGGTGAGCCGAAAAAGGTTGAGAACCTATGCTCTAAACTATAAACTATAAATCTCATTATAAATATCATTGTAAAAAGGTCGAAAAAATTGTTTCCAAAAAAAATATTTCAGTTACAAAAATATAGTTATTTTTGCAGCCTACATGATCGAACTTTACATTCTAACATTTAATTTATATGCATATTATGTTCGTTTAGAATACATTTTTCCTTATTTATAATGATATACAATATTGTACTTTTGACTACTACGGGACAAGGCCTGGCTGTATTTCACGTAGCCTACTTTTTCCGATTACCAATTCTTTTCAGTTTCTCTAGGACTTTACTAGACTATTACCATAGCCAATTTACATTTTCTAAATTATTCCCAAATTACCCGATAATTTATTCTTAACACGGGTTTGCGGTATAGAGGGTATTGCCCTAACTAACTTAGAAACTAGACCGTCTCTACTACAATGGTAATTTCCAATTAAATTGGCATTTTATTTTGCTTTGTCGATTCAACTACCATTTTTTTTAAAAACATAAATAGACTTGTGCTGCATTGTAAAGATTGCAGGCTCTTTATATATATATATACTCTTTCTTTCCGAGTGGCATTCGGGCATGGAATGGGTTGCCTGAACAAACCAGGAAAACCAGTAACTTAACATCATTTAAAACATTAATAAAAATGCAAGACTGGACTCGGACCACGGATGAGCGTAGGACGCAATAATCTTCT
The DNA here is from genome assembly GCA_949126835.1 of Anisus vortex. Classification (NCBI taxonomy): domain Eukaryota; kingdom Metazoa; phylum Mollusca; class Gastropoda; family Planorbidae; genus Anisus; species Anisus vortex. The sequence goes on along the minus strand of OX421507.1, from coordinate 12,012,788 downwards.
TTATAGAAGGCGCGTCTGTAATGTATAGGATAAGATATTTATATACATTTATTTTGTAAGCTTATAGTTACAATTGTAAAGGATATATTTGAACAATTTGATTTTAATAAGATGATAAAACAATATGTCAATGCATTGATTAACCCTTCCCGTACCGACCTACTTCTATCTATGCTACCTTCAGTTCTGCTATATACACGCCCGGGACTGTAAGGGTTAAGACTTCTTTTTTTTACGTAGTTCTCTATAGGGCGCAGATTGGCCGTGATATCATAACAAATTATTTTTGTTCAAAGTGTCCAATTCTTCTTTGTCTTTTAATTTAAAATATGAAGACACGGCCCTGTCATTACTAAATATGAATTACGTTTTTAATAAACCACAAGGTTGGAGTTGCCCGGGGGGGGGGGGGAGTTGTGTACCAGTGGACATAAAAAGGTTTACCGATTAAAAATTTAATTGCTCTATAGGCCTAATGTCTTGTGTACATTAAAGCGATCTATCATTTCAATTTCAGTTTTAGCTCTATTGCACATTTTAAAAACCTTAGACCTACATGCAACAAACTTTCTTAAGTATGCCTGTACGCTCAAATGAAAGTTAAAGTCTCCAAATATGTAGGTCCTTACAAATGGCACTGTTTGTTTTATAAGTAGGTCAAGATGGAAGTCTGACCCATTAAAAAAAAGAAACCCAACAATTGTGTGGATATCGGTTAGATTTTTTTTCTTGTTATGTGTGAACAAACGAAAAAAAAAAATTGTCTGCTTTGAAATTTTTTAGAAATTTAAAATTTTAAGTTTTTTTTTGGGGAGGTTGAAACTGTAAGACTTTAAAATTATCTCTAGACTCCATCTTATTTTCAACTTCATGGTAAATTATCTCTAGACTATATCTTAATTTCACCTTCATGGCAATTTATCTTCTAAAATCTATCTTATTTTCAACTTCACTGAAAATAAAAGCAATGATGTTCAAAAGTCTTCCTCTCATAAAACTAGTTTTATCTATTTGAAAATCTTTTTTGTTTTTCGAAAATACCTTTTTTTTTACTATCCATTTATCACCTCACTCAGCCATCCATCATGATCCATCCATTCTCCCATGCAACCAGACATACTTATCTTATATATACTAGACGCTACTTATATAAGGAAGATTATTGCGTCCTACGCTTTTCCGTGGTTGGGAGTCTAGTCTTGCATTTTTATTAGTGTTTTTAATGATGTTAAGTAACTGATTTTCCTGGTTTGTTCGGGCAACCCATTCCATACCCGAATGCCATCGGGGAAGAAATAGTAGCCTACTTATATGCATTTGTTCTCGCATAAGGGATAGGAAAGTGTTTTTGTCCTTATGTTTATCTGAGCATATCAATTCATTCATCAGTCTCTCCATTTATGTATCTCTCTAAAAAAATGTATCCATCCATTAATTCAAAATATACGCTTACATCCATATATCCAACCGTTAATCTATCTGTCCGTCTTTACATACGTCTGGCTATTCATCTAGTGTTTTTTTATCTATCTTACTCTCTATCCATCTATCTATACATCCTCCCATCCATCTATCCAGTTATTCTTCCGAATCTATCTTTCTATATAATGTACACATTCATCTATCGATAACCGGTAATATATCTATCTAATCTGTCTAGATCTATATAACTATCTATCTATCTACCAATCCCTCTATTAATATTTCTGTGTTGCATCTATCTTCCTATCAAAATCTTTCTTCCTGTTTTTTCACTCTATCTTTCTGTACATAATATATATGTAACAGGGTGGGGGAAGAGGGGGGGTAATTAATTTTAGATTCATGGTAGCTACTAATTAAAGAGGGTTGTGGGTAAAGGACAGCAATCATAACTAAATACATCTAAACTAGGGCACGAGGGGACTTTGGGCTTCCGTGACACTTCCGTTGGTACAGAAGGATATTACAATCTGAACAGACCAACAACACTGAACACTAAACATAAAACACTAAAATCATATTTAAATTACAAATTACTTTTTATTCATGGAAAATTCACTCGTCCCATTAAAGGGAACATAAAAATCATAAAAAAAAACAAATTAAACCCCAACAATAAACCTATACTATCTAAACTCTAAACATACTGTAAACCCTCACAAATAATAACCAAACTTTAATTCCCTACTAAAAAAACAAACTTCAACTCCCCACTAAAAAACCAAACTTCAACTCCCCACTAAAAACTAAACTTCAACTCCCCACTAAAAAACTAACATAGGCCGACATTACGACGTCATATCCGAACAAGCCACACACAACTACGCCATAATCTGACCACTGGTCTTCCACAAAATGGGCCATTTCAGACGGAAGTGATTGATTAATTGTTCTATTTATAGACGCTGACCGAACGTCTTTGGTGGCAACTCTAACTCTCGCTCTAACTAATTTCAAAATGACTATTTCCTGTTGACTAAAGTGCTAATCCTTATTCTAAATCTCTAATTGCTAAATATCTACAAATCTACCTTATGTACAACCCTATATTAAATTAAACTACAATAAAAATTCTACCTATTACTTTAATTAAACTACACTAACAAAAACCCAATTTAAAATGATCAGAAAAAGAATTCCGAAAAATGACGCAAGGCCTAGCCGCTTAACCTCGTTTCAGGGCTTTCACAAAATACAAAACAATATTTACATACATCATTTTTATACCAAACAGTCCCCCAAGTCTATATCTATATTACAAATAATAAAATATATTTACATAAAAAGTCAATTACTTACATTCTCACAAATCATAGCACCCACAGAGCACAGAAACTTAAACACATCCAAACGAAACACTCGTACAGTACAAAGCAATTAATCACACTTTTAATTTAAGTCACCGACCTACATTCATCTCCTAACTTTCTTTTTGCGACCCTGCAAAAACAAACTATCATACAAAAAATACCCCTCTGGCCCTAGATCAATACAAAAAGTTACCCATTGGGACATACATAAAACGCATGCAGCCTAAAGATAGGTGGAAAATGTGAAAGTCTCACTGGGACAAAAAATGCTGTACCTACTCTTAAAACATATGACATCAAAGTCACAATGAGATATACGTAGTGTCCAAGTACACCAAACAGGAAAAATCTATGCACACTACACAAAAGAGTCAACATGTCATAAAATGGGTAATAAAGGCATACAAAAAGTAAATATATCATTTTCATAAATACATAAAAAAAGGAAAGAAAATGGTTACAAATAAAAAGTAAACAGAAGTGTAATGAAAAAAGAGCAGAGTCCTCTCCTGGTACAGCTTGACGTCTTGTTTGGCACACCGATCTCACATTAACTATCATAGAGTCCACCGAAACCGTTTCTTTAACCACTTTCAAGCAATGCAACTGTGCCGCCTGAACCATTCCTTTATTTACTACCGGTCCGGTTGGCACAACTACTTTAAACATGACTGACTGGGGTCTAACAGTTTGGGTATCCCCAACTTCTGGTAGAACACTGGCAGTTTGGTTGGTGAATAGGCTCTCCGTCACTGTGCTGACCAGGGAGCCTGTGTCAATCGTGGCCTCACAACATAGCCCATTGAGGCTGACATTTGCGGCAGGGCGGGTGCCTATTATCTGGCTCGACAGAGTAGAATCCTCATCTTTGTGATGAATCGTGCCATTCGCTCCGACAGTTGACTGCCTCCCTTTCAGGCACTCTCCCGCAAGGTGGTCGGGGCTGCAACAGTTATCACAGTATCCAGCATGATAACCGTAGTGGTCTGGTTCACCGGAACGCTGTGGGTAAGGATGAGCATCAGGGCTTTGTTGTGAACGCTGCAGATACTCTATTGTTGTTGATAACTCACCCACCTGTTTGGCCAGTGCCAACACCAATTTTTCCAACTCTGGGCCCGGCTGTTTTGGCTCAACAGTCGTAGCTACAGAGTGCATCGAGTTGTCATAACATTCCTCCTCGGACCAACGGATAGCCGTATCCCGCAGGCCTAGGAAGGAGGTCCTAGGGTATTTATGGGTCTCCTCTCGCAGGTACTTCCTCAAGAGGGGGTCCAGCAAGTTTTCTGCAAAGTGGTCCCTCAAGATTACGGCATCTGTGAGGGCCACTGAGAGACAGGTTTGTCGCGCTAACAGGGCATCAAATGCAGCCTGCAAGCGGTGAGAGTAAGCTCTCACGGTCTCTGAGACATGTTGATGGACTGTGAGAAACAGGCCCATTAATTTGGAGATACTTCGTTTCTCCCCGTAGACGGACTGTAACACCCTGATGAGCTCTTCAGGGTTGGACCTCACCTCCGGTGGGTGGCATCTACACTCTGCCCTCACTGACTCGCCGAGGTGAGCCCATAGCACGTCTCTCTTCTCTTCGTTCTCGGTGACTCGTCTCGCCCTCCAGGCACATCTAATGTCCTCGATGAAGCTCTCCACGTCCCCTGGGTGGTTACTGCCGTGGAATAGCTTGTTCGGCTCCTCACAGTGCAGGACGACATACACTGTCTGTGTGGCTTGTTCTTCACCAGCCATGCCTATGTTGGTTTTTTCTACTTATATCCTAACCTCCAACCCATTAAACCTAACCTTCCTAAGCTAAAAACAGTAATCATTGGTCTGTTTAAGCACGGATCCCACTTCTAGACACCATTTGTAACAGGGTGGGGGAAGAGGGGGGGTAATTAATTTTAGATTCATGGTAGCTACTAATTAAAGAGGGTTGTGGGTAAAGGACAGCAATCATAACTAAATACATCTAAACTAGGGCACGAGGGGACTTTGGGCTTCCGTGACACTTCCGTTGGTACAGAAGGATATTACAATCTAAACAGACCAACAACACTGAACACTAAACATAAAACACTAAAATCATATTTAAATTACAAATTACTTTTTATTCATGGAAAATTCACTCGTCCCATTAAAGGGAACATAAAAATCATAAAAAAAAACAAATTAAACCCCAACAATAAACCTATACTATCTAAACTCTAAACATACTGTAAACCCTCACAAATAATAACCAAACTTTAATTCCCTACTAAAAAAACAAACTTCAACTCCCCACTAAAAAACCAAACTTCAACTCCCCACTAAAAACTAAACTTCAACTCCCCACTAAAAAACTAACATAGGCCGACATTACGACGTCATATCCGAACAAGCCACACACAACTACGCCATAATCTGACCACTGGTCTTCCACAAAATGGGCCATTTCAGACGGAAGTGATTGATTAATTGTTCTATTTATAGACGCTGACCGAACGTCTTTGGTGGCAACTCTAACTCTCGCTCTAACTAATTTCAAAATGACTATTTCCTGTTGACTAAAGTGCTAATCCTTATTCTAAATCTCTAATTGCTAAATATCTACAAATCTACCTTATGTACAACCCTATATTAAATTAAACTACAATAAAAATTCTACCTATTACTTTAATTAAACTACACTAACAAAAACCCAATTTAAAATGATCAGAAAAAGAATTCCGAAAAATGACGCAAGGCCTAGCCGCTTAACCTCGTTTCAGGGCTTTCACAAAATACAAAACAATATTTACATACATCATTTTTATACCAAACAGTCCCCCAAGTCTATATCTATATTACAAATAATAAAATATATTTACATAAAAAGTCAATTACTTACATTCTCACAAATCATAGCACCCACAGAGCACAGAAACTTAAACACATCCAAACGAAACACTCGTACAGTACAAAGCAATTAATCACACTTTTAATTTAAGTCACCGACCTACATATATATATATACATAGTTTTACATATGCATATAACGATAGACATATACAGATACTATCCAAGCCTCCGTGTATCATTATAAAGAGATGACTTGCTCCCCCCTTCCTCTCTTCCGACCATACCATTATTTTAATACGTCCTGTACCAATATTGACTATTGCCCTAATGAGCATTATTGATGAGGATGCACACTAAAACGATACACAAAAAAGAACATTCTGTTCACGAGAAAAACGTTGTTCATCCCTTGTGTTTACACTAATGGCTGAGCAAATTTACTCCTGAATGCATAATAAAACAGCAGTATTCAAGACTTGTACCCAACTAGAATAAACATACCCGGATTTCAGACACGAACATTTAATGAAAACGGCTTTGTAAATAATTTGAAGTAAGAATCATAATAATGTAGTATTGTCTTGATGTAAGTATATAGAAGACAGATTATCACGATGTAAGCATAGGCCTAATGACGGAACTTTTTCTTGATGTAAGAATAACGGTCTAAGTTTCCTGTGATGGGAAAATAATAAGGTTAGATCATCTTGACGTTAGAGAATCAATGAAATATTATCTTGCGGTACGAACAAAATTGTAAGATTAATGTGGTGTAAAAAAATTTACTTTTAGTTAGCGTTAGGTAAAATAAAATATTTTAAGTTTAGTGCGATCAAAGGCCGAAAAATCTTTTCAAATAATAAGCCTTACTGAAATGAAAATACAAGGTCATCAGGTAATCAGCCTTAGACAAATTTGGGGTCATAGAGACAACATAAAAAAAATAAGATCAAATTTCATAATGATTTAAGTCAATTATTTTTTTAAAGCTTTTCTATATATAGTTGGAGTCAGGATTATGCTTGTTGAAGTGAGGTCGGAATTCAATATCCACCACAGGCACTATTTATAAATTACTTGCACAAACGTTATCATTTATAAAGCTACCATTACGTGAAAACACAGCAAACGTACGGACAATAAAACATGTATACTATTATACCCAAACAAGTTGCAAGGCATTCAATAGTTTCAATTGTAGAATTTAACAGTTTTCTTAAATTTTCTTAAATGTTAAGAAAGTATATACTAAAATAAAAACATATTTGAGTAAAACACATGTATTTTTATTTTCACAATGTTTGTAAAGTGAGTACAATTAAAATACTAAATGTCATCATTGATGACATCGGGATGACAGCACTACATGGGTGACTTGGCTCAGCCATTAAATTTCTTTTATTCATGTCACAGTTATCTTTGTACACTCCTAGACAGGCTGAATACATTAGAACATGACCTATATAAGACTGTTCTTTGGTACCTTGAAACAAATGGGCCATTGGACCTGTAAAGACACGGGTCAATCAACGCACATGAAAAAAAAACAAAAAAACACGAAGCTGAACGACAAATACAATCTTAAAACTTGATTTTAAAAGAGAAAGAGAAAGAGAGAGAGAGAGAGAGAGAGAGAGGGGGGGGGTGTTGACAGAGACAAGAGAGTGGGAAAGAGTAGAGAGAGAAAAGAATTGCTAGCTTGGAAAACAGTGAGAATAGAGTGGAGATCGAGAAAAAATGTAGAGCAAGTGCGAGTAGAGAGAGAGAGAGAGAAAGAGATAAAAAGGGGTGGGGGTGGTTAGAACAACCACAACAAAAAAGTTGTCAATTTGCTAAGCACGCCGGCTGGTCATGCGGTTTACCACACCGCACTGTCAGCACGACTATCCGGGTTCTAGCCCTGAACGTTTGACTGTATGACTTATTGTGACTTTTAAGTCAATCGTATTGGCACGGCCCTGCGCTAGAGCCACCATAGAAAATAATAATGTATCAACAACAACAAAAAAAGATGATTTCTCTTTACTTTTTTATTTCAATGATTTTTTCTCTCGACATATTGTCTTTACACTAAATGGTGTTGTTTTACATATTTTCACAAGGTCTTAAAAAAATGCAGTAATGTTAAACAGGAAAATATCTGTGAAAGCATTTTAAATGGGCGCATATTTATGTAACTCTGCAATAAGTGATGAGCGTAGGACGCAATAACCTTCTTTATAGATGGAGCGTCTGTAATGTATAAGATACAATAAGTGACACATGAGTGAATTACGTTATAAACAGACTAGTCTTATAATAAAGATAGCCCATATAGAGCTTATAACCAAACAATGGTGCTTTGAAAAACGAACAGAAGGAAAAATATTTAATAACAATAATAAATAAGGAAATAGTACGAGATTGAGGCCGACCGAAATTCGGTTTTGGTTTCGGTGCCGAAAGTAGGCAATCGACCTCTTTCGTCGTAGTTTCGTTTTGGACGAAGCCAAAAAGTTGTCTTTCTGTTTGGTTTCGGGTTCGGCCGAAACTGATATTGACTTTCGGTCATCAACCGAATATCTATTTTAACCTTCAAAATAAGAACTTCAACAACGCTAGTGCCACATCTATTACTTTGTTTATTTAAATTTCATTTAGTTATTAAACTTTAGCGAATTAATCTGTGTGAAGAAGAAAAATTGAAGTTAATAATAAACGGATTATTTAATCACGGATTAGGCCTACAGAGCAGTCTTTTAAAATCTTTTGTTTGGCAGTTTCGGTTTATCTTTCGGTTTCGGTCGAAGGTGTAGTTAAACTTTTGGTTGTGGCCGCAATTCAATTTATAACTTTCGGCATAATTTCGTTTTCTGCCGAAACCAAAAATTTAGTTTCGGTCGGCCTCTAGTACTAGATATTTAAAACCTCCCCCCCCCCCCCAAATAATCCTTCTAGCATTGTTGAGTACATATTGTTTACTTTCTAAAATTTTCATTTATGTCTTCAGCATAATACTGCGTATAATGTACGTGTCTCGCCCTCTAGCTGTGAAAGCCGAAAATAAAAAAAATGTATTCACCAGGGTTGGCCCACAATGTGTTAAAGACTGAATGTAAATAATGTAACCAGACCTCTGGCATAAATGATCACGTCTTCACCTCCATGTGTTTCTAAGGGCATTTTCAGACAGGCACTTTGTCTAAAGGTAGTTGCTGGAAAATAAAATAAGAGGAAAATAGACATGTCACAGAAAATAGACTATTCCATTATTAATTTTTCCATTATAATTGGAGAAATTAAACTAATTTAATTCAGAAACTAACCATGTGTTTATAGTTTATTATACCATACTATATATGACCTGTCCTATCCTAAAAATACTAGAAACACTACAGCATGAGTCGGCAACCCAAGGCACGCGTTCCAGACTTGGCACGCATAACGATTTTCAGTGGCACACGAGAGACCCCAAGAAGATTTTTTTAATGCAAGTCAAAACAACGTAAGTCAGCATAATCAATGGGTGCTGCAAGGTGAACTACATGGGAATCACATTGGACGTCGACTGTTTTTCAGGAATGTTTGTATGCAAAACTCTCATCTTTGGACTTGCGATCCGTGATTGAATGTATTGTTAAGATAGTCAATTTTATAGAGTCTCAAGTCTCTTCTAGAAGAAAGGAATACAGAGTATAGGTAAAGTCTCGGATAAATTCGTTTCTTGTCTGAAAGAAATGAAGGTGTTTCTTGATGGAAAAAAGCAATTTCTGGTATTGAATGAAAAGAACTGACTGTTGAAGCCGATGTTTCTGAATGACATGGAGACACATTACAGAGACGCGAACTTGCATTTACAAGGCGTTTGAAGTGTTGACCAATCAGAAGTGACTAAATATGTATACTATACGAATGAACAATTAACGAAGAGCATTCAAGGACAAGGTGCTCAATAATTGATACATGGTAATTATATTCAAACGAGTTTTTACGCTCATCTCTCTTAATTAAGCATACATATAATTATTTCTAAAACAATTTTTTTTGTTTTATTATTGTAATTAATATAACAGGCTTATAAACTGGCATTATTATTATGTAATTGTTGTGATTATTAATGTTTAAAAAAATTAAAATTCCTTAAATCAACTTTATTAATGCAGAAAATAATTATTTACCACGTAAATTTATTTTCAATATATCATTGCATGTTGAAAAAAAAGAGCATAAGCCGAATTTGTATAAAGAAATAATAGTTGATAAGTAACACTAGTTATATTTAAAAAACATTAACTCGTTTGACATCACTAGCATCAATTTGGAGAATTTAATTAAAGGGAGATAATTAAGCCGTTTTCTTTGCGTTTATACTAATGTTACTTTTTTTTGTTTCCTTCTATAAAAATAAATGACTTACAATTTATAACTTTAAAATGATCAAATTATAAAAGATAGTTGAAAATTCAACAAATATTATATGACTAAAGAATTTATATGTACATTTCTTAACATTACATTAACTACACAGTTTTTATGATTACTACGTATATTTTCTGTTTAACAGTAATAGCCTATCATCTAATGTTCGCTTAATCTATACTGTTAAATAATATATTAGCGTGAAATCTCAGATATGCTGAGATCAAACTACACAGAATTAAAAGCTTTTACTAGGATATTAGTAGCTTTACTGTAGAGATGGGCAAAACCGTTCACCATGCTGATCGCCGCTCAATTGAGCGCTCACTAAAAAGATACGGATCCGTTGAACAGTTCCACGGATCACTTAGTAATTTACCCTCCCCCCCCCCCCCCCCCGCCTCCCTCCATAATTTTATATGTTGGAAGTCAAGGGGAGAGAAAAACAACTTGGATCCCTTGTTAAAACGCCGTTTTTTTTTGTTACTTAAAACATAAAAAAATATAAATAAGAAATAATTGTTCTCAATTGTCTAGTTGTAGGCTACTAAACTAATTATAATTAAACTTTTGTTTTTAAGCTATAATTCCTTTTTTTCACCTAATAAGTAAAATTAAAAGGGTAAATGTAAAATACTGTAATCATATTGGCTAACTATAATGCAAAAATGGTATCATCAACATTATTTACAATTGACAGCAATTGTACGATCACTCGCATTCGAAACCAGCATATCGAAATGCAGAACGGGAACTGATCAGTACAGACCCATTCAGTACTGAGCGGGTCTGAGCCGATCAGTACTGAGCGGGTCTGAGCCGATCAGTACTGAGCGGGACTGATCCGATCAGTACAGACCCATATCAGTACTGAGCGGGTCTGAGCCGATCAGTACTGAGCGGGTCTGAGCCGATCAGTACTGAGCGGGTCCGAGCCGATCAGTACTGAGCGGGTCTGATCCGATCAGTACAGACCCATATCAGTACTGATCGGGTCTGATCCGATCAGTACTGAGCGGGTCTGAATCGGTCTGATCCGGGTCAGATCCGGATTCTAAGTGAACTATGGAAACCAACATATCGAAATGCAGAACGGGAACGGATCAGTACTGATCCGGGTCTTTTGACAGTGATCGGCTTTCGGATCCGTTCCTTTAAAAGACCCGGATCAGTTGATCAGTTCTTTAGTGAGCGACCCATCTCTAAGCTTTAGTAGTATAATGAAGTATTATGTCTTGAGAAACAAATTCAAATATTGATGCATTAACCATTAATGTGCAAGTGAAGTAGTGAATTTTTTTTTTTTTTGTATTAGCAATGAATGGATTTCTAAAAAAAAAAATGATAATAACAAACCGGTTAATTTGTTTTTAAATATAAACCTCTTTAATGATTTTCGTTTTAACGCTGCTTTTCTTTTGGTCATGCTAAGGCACTAAATAAATTATCTCATAAAAATAATATAGTTGAGCAGTTTGACTTTCAGCTGTTGGCACGCTGAATGATTTAAAAATCCTAGTTTGGCACACTATAAGCAAAATGGTGCCGACCCCTGCACTAGAGGCTAGAAGAGCAAAGAGTAAAGTAGTAAATATAATACAATAACAATATGTTACAATGCTTAGATAAACATAAGGTCAAAAACACTTTCCTTATCCATTTTGTGAGAACAAATTCCCGAGTGGCATCCTGACATGGAATGGGTTGCCTGAACAAACCAGGAAAAGCAGTAACTTAAAACAGCATTTAAAACACTAATAGAAATGCAGGACTAGACTCAAACCGTGATAATAATAATCTTCTTTATAGAAGGAGCGTCCGTTATGAATAAGATAAGATAATACTATACTTTGTTTTTTTACTTCTGAACAATTGTTCTTGTTTGCGTTTTTAATTGATCTGAATCTTCAGTTGCAGTTGTGAATAGCCAGATATAATCCCGTCAGACCAAACTGATCCATAGGGCCGGAAAGCCAGCGTTCAACAGTCTCTGTGGCCAAGGCATACTAGGGCAATGTCAGGCCAGCCTTTTACTTTGCCCCAACTAATGCCAGGTACCCATCAGACCCAGGGACAAATCCTTGCTACCGTGACCCTTTTTTTTTTTAATAGGGTTTACCTGCAAACTAATTTTTGCGTCTAACAGGTGAGGTTGCAAAAATGGAGAATATTGTCCACTCTTTCCCTTTCATCACAACGGACCATGTCTACTAATTCTTTCAGTAAGAGGTCAACTTCAGGCTATTTGTACACTCTAAGTATTATAATATGGGGCACGGCGGGCGAGCGGCAGAGCGTTCGACAGGCGTACCGAAGGTCCTTGGGTTCGACTCTTGGTTAAGGCTAAGATTTTTTCCCTGGACTTGAGGGTGTCCCTGAGTCTACCCATCTCCGATGGGTACCTGACATTAGTTGGGGTACTGTAAAGGCGGCTGGGCTTTGTGCTGGCCACATATCCCCTAGTCTGCCGTGGCCACTGAAACGGGTGAACGCTGCTTCACTGGCCCTATGATCAATACGGTCCGATGGGTACTTTACTTAAGTCGTATAATATTGTTACATTCTAGATCTTATACAATACCTTACATATATTTCTTATTCAGTAGATAATATCTATCTATCTACCTTGATATATAATATCTTCTATATAACTGTTAGATATCTAGATTGAATTATTAATGAGACCCCCAACCCCCCTCCCAGTCTCGCATCACGTTCAATGCCACACCACGCACACACACACAGGCACATGCACGCACACAAGCACACATGCACGCACCTGTTGTATCAACTCCGGTCAGGTTAACCCTGCCCGTGTATGGGCCGTTGAGATAACCGAGAGTCGGAAATGGCATCTTGTCCACGGGGGATTCGTATTCGCCTTCCGTGTCTACCAAACCTAAAAAAAAATATAAAAAAATAAACAAACAACAAGGCATAACACACGTCCAGTTATTAACGGATAGTCTAAATGTCTTGGGAATGTTTGCATTCAATTATGTCTCATTTTATTGGCCATTTTTATTGTGTTTTGCAAAAATATGATACGCACAACAAGTTTGATGTGTTTGATGAAGAAAAAAACAACAACTGGTTTAAAGTTTTGTTTTATATAAATGGAAAGTTTATGGTGAATTTAAGTAGCTAAATATGTAAGATAATCTGTCGAAAATTAACATCATAATATAGTGCATACTTAAAGGGTCGTACATTTTATTTCTCTAATGTCTGGAGGTGAGACAGTATAGATTCTTACTCGTAAGCTTAGTCTCAAAAATTATAAATAAATCAACAAAGTTTTTCTGATAAATCCCTTACATCCATTTTTTTGTTTGTTCTGTATTGGCATGGGCGTTCCGAATATTTTAGCCTTTACCACATTCGAAAAAAAAAGAAAGAAAAATCATAGTTGATAATAAATATACTGCAATGTTGTGCTCTTTATGTAAGTCCTGAATTGACAGTTTATGGTGCGCACTTTAAAGGGGGGTCGGGGGGGGGGGGGTCGGGGGGGGGGGGGGCTATGATTGTTCGATGTGACTGTAATATTTGAAAGAAAAGGTTTCAATCGGCTTAAAGTCAATTTTTGAAAAGCTTTGGGCCGATTTCTTGACGAGAAGTGAGTCTAATAGCCATCCGATCGAGCGCCTGAAACTTTTGCGAAATTAATATAAAGGATTTACAGAAACAAGGATGCATAATTAGCTTCTATACAGGGAACTAAAGCAAGACACTAGAAGATAAAGTGAGACCAAAGTCAACAATCTAAAAAATTGCTTTAAAGTATTGTATTAAAAACAACTTTAAAATTGATAGCTTTAGTAATATTGCTTTTTATACCTGATATTAAACAAAGTAAAACATGTATAAATATTTTAAACGCAGTCAATAGACACCACTGATCTATAGATCAATGATACACCCATTAAAAATTTCCCTTTCAGCATGTTGCAATCAACTTGACAATTTGAAATGTTTATTATAAAAGGTTGTGTCTTTTACCTAAGATGTTATTTCCCCTGGTTGGGTAACCAGCAATGCCAAAGACGTGGGAGTGGTCAGCTGTTGCAACGGTCAAAGTGTCAACTTCTGATGTTAATTCTGTAGCTTTGGCCACTATAACAAAATGTAAAATTCGAATTTCAAAAACTCCTTCTTCTTACTTTATGGAAGGGTGTAAACAATAAGGCCCTGTATTTAAAAAAAACAATTTATAACTAAGCCAATTTTATGAATATACTAAATAATTATAATGCTAGTGAAGAGAGTAAAGTCTGTACAAGGTCTTCATCTATTTGCATCTCTACCATGTACAAGGCATACTGTCTTATAATTGCTTAGGACACTTTTTATTCAATGTATTTACCGGCAAATGATTTTAAAAAATTGTACTGTTATTGCATATGGTACAATAAGTCTTAACGTTAAAAAGTGAAAATCTGCACAATAAATCAATTTGAATATATAACTCAAAGAAAAAAAAAACAAAGTGCTTTACTTAAATGCAAATGGCACAAAGAAATATGTTTAAAACATTCTAATAGAAAGGCTGTGCTAAAAGAAAAAAATATAGATCTAATTCAGTTTTCTAAAGAAATAATTGGACATAAAAATTTCGTATCAAACCAGCATTATCAAACTCCACGAGTTCTACTAAAGCCTTTATGGCACTATTCTCATGATGACCATGGTCAATTTTGCCACCTGAAAAAAAAAAGAGATGGAAATAGAGCTGACCTATGTATAAGATGGTAACTAAACATGAATATAAGTGAGAAGATGCAGAAGAAAAGCTGATATTATGAAAGGATATAATTTGTCATTAACGGGCTTAGGCCTAAGTTGTATGCAAAGCATGTATCTTAATCATGGTGCCGATTAAAAACAACAGTACTTTTAATAATGACGTATTTTAGTGCTTTTTCGTGAATTTAATTTAACAAAAAAATTCTATGACTTTGAAAAACGCCTTTGCTAGATTCAGGCTTATTAAACTGAGGCCCAAATCAACGTAGGTTCCACTGCACTTAGCCAATTTAGTTATTTTAAAAATTAAATCATTTGTAGCGTCCATTACATATTTATTTATCTATAGTGCACTGGCCTTCTATAAGTAAAAAGTATCCTTTAGGATTTTTGCTGAGTATTTTAATTGCTTTCTCTGTCATCTCAGTGAGTGTTGGTTCAACATCAGATGGCTTTCTGTCGGCTTCATATACATGGTGACTCAACGCAAATAGACCTAATTGAATAGAAATGGTTTATACAACATTCTATGTTTGTTTAGATGTTAATTATATTTTAAACATATATTAACTTATTTCACTTATATATATATATATAGGCTACTGACATACTTTTTGTTAAGCCATTATATTTTTTTTTGCTTACTCGTGTATTTTTTTATATTCGCCAAAAATTATTGCACCTATTATATTCTAAATACAAATTTATAATATTTATAAACAAATTTTTTTTTTGACTCTCCTAGCTGTCGATGTCAAAATGTCAAACGCTAACAGAGAAGTAATTGTAAAGATCATGAGGAGAAAATCAACGTTAGTAGGCCACATAATAAGTAGGTCACATAATAAGTAGGCCACATAATAAGAAAGTAAAACATAGAAAACATCACAATAACTGGAAAGCTGGGGGGAACGAGATGCAGATGAAGACAGAGAAGGAAGATACTTGATGATATAACGAAATGGCAGGGCAAAAAAACTACAACAGAAATGCTAGAGTTTGCCAGAAGAAACGATACGTGGAAAGACATGATCGCCTACGCCCTACGCCATCCGGAACGGCACCTTATGGTGAGCTGTCGATGGGGGAAAAGACGATATAAAAGAGTGGATCGGAGTGTCCTCTATTAACTTCTAACTGGCAACACAAGACCGTGAGTGCCGGCGAGCGATAGTGCGACAGTCTGCAAAGGTGCCCCACCAACCCACACACGTGTTTTTGGGATAGGTGAAGGTGGAGTTGAGCTGTCAATGAGAAGTCCTTATATACATCACGCCCAATGCTGTTTTGGCGAGAGAGCGCCATGCTAAATACTATGACAATTTAGTTGCAGTATTTTTTTTTTCAAATGGACAATTATAATTTTGTCACGAAGACTCGAAGAATTACAACTTTTTTAGAAAACTGTTGTGTGACATCAGGACGAACGCACCCACACCCCAAGCAATTAGATAACAGAATTGAGAAACTTCAATTCACCAGCATCTTTTCTCAATTTCATTATATTTTTTTGTGTATCAAATCTAACTCCTTTTGTTCAACATGTATTTAGGCATTTTGATCAACCCACGACCTTGTCATTTAATAGATATTTCCCTCCAAATTTATTAGAACAAATCTATACAATAAAAAGGAAATGTATTTATAGGTCAGTGTTTAGGAAATATAATTTTATAGATAAGTGAAAACACATAACAATGGCGATTCGGCCATTCTTTTTTTTACATATTAGATCTAGTAGCTATTACCTAATAAATAGTCAGTGTTTGCGACGTCTACATTGTTCAGCTGTTGTCTGGTGTAGACATATTCATGTTGGACGTTTCTTTGCCTTTTTTCATTTTTCCATGCCTTTTAGAGAAATGGATTGTATACTTTATATATTATTATGTATATATCATGTTTAACTTTAAGTAAAATACAAACAAAAGAGCTTTTAACTAAGCATATTATGGTTTCTGATCTCTGTGTAATGTCAAAATTGCTGGCTACACATTGGCATGCGGGCATGGAATGGGCTACTGGAACTATTCAAGAAGATTATTAACATATAGATCTCTCATTTGAGTTCAAGACTCAAAACACTGTTAGGGGTAGGCCGCAATAATCTTTTTTCATAGAAGAAGTTTCTGTAACATAATTATAAGATAACAAACACAAATTATGTAAATTTCATGTCAGTCTTAGTAGAAACGCTTACATCCCTTTGTTTAACTTATCACTGGCTCTCACATCTATACTCAGGGGCCTCATCGCTGGCGAAGTGTGGAAACCACCAGTACGCTTGCACCAAGAGCACACCCGTGGGCTAACGCACAGGAGACAGCCCCTGCTGCGCGTCCGAGTGTCACTGCACCGCCGAGAAGCTCCTAGCCTCGGTGGGGAGGAAGCAACGTGATCAGCAATCCCGCCTTAACCCCCAAACAGGTGCCTGGATGCCCATACCTATACAAATGGGATTTGTGCTACCGGGTGACAGTGCAGGTATACGAGCGAGCCAGCCACCACAATAATGATCCGAGGGGACTTCCGCAGTGGGGAAAAGTAATGTAGTGCATGTAGCATGGAGACCGTACCCTATGTTACGTGGGGAGCTGGCGATCCCCCCCCCCCCCCTCTTGGTCCAACCCTGAACATCGTTACGCTCGTCCGTTGTTTTAGGGCAATAATAGTAGTATGTAGTATCGCTGGCTCGGGCTTCGCAAGTCAAACGCCCGTCTGCTTCTACGTCACATTGAGACGTTATTTCCCCTTTCGTACAACTTTGGCGACATGCAATTTGCATATGCCTTGCATACCGAAATGTTATCTAACTGAAACAAAATCACTTAGCTATATATACCATGTTTGCTCAATCACTTAAAATAAAGCATAAGAATGTCGGGACAATGCAGACTTTTATATATAGATACATTGTGCGTATGTTTACATCACTGAGCTATATATAGCTGACATACACTGACATACATAAAAATTAAATATGTACATTATGATTTTCTGATAATAAATTTGTTTGCTTGGTCCGTTGCTTGTAAAGTATTGAGATTTTTAATTAGCTCTATATCCTTTATAGCCTAGATAATTATACTCATGTTCTTGCTTGTTCGTTGCTAAATGTTAAATGCGTTCTGAGTTAACATTAGGTTTGTTGACAGTGTAATTCAAAATGAATTATTATCATCATGTGAATACGCCAATTTCTGTGTTCTAAAGTTTACCATGATCAGATCCAGTCCATCTTTCCTCAAGCCGAATGTTGAACCAATGACAGGGTCAGGCGTAGTGCTGTTCATGAAATATTGTCTTCCTCCGCCTAAAATTACCTGAAAGATTAAGTAAACAATATAAAACCAAAGACAATAATAAAGTAAACAATATTAAATCAAAGACTATAATAAGGTGGACCGCTTGCTTTATTTTTAGAGCTTATATTATGATCTTTTTTTCCGTGCGCAATCAATAAGGCTCTGTTATATGACTTCTATGCTCTTACGTTTGCATTAAAGGTTTCCGACGTATACAACTTTCGATTTTAATTTCAATCAATTTTTCATTGAGAAAATCATTGCGATTAAAAAAAAACGGAAGTTTACAGTACAAAAGGGAATCGGGAATTCTGAAAAGAAGTCATTCGAGTCATCAAATAGCAGAAATATTAAAGCAAGCGTTCCATCTTATTTTAGTCTTTGGAATTAGCAAAAGTAGGAAATCCCATGAGCCTAATACAGAAGTGACATTTTACAGAGAAACAAAGTTGTCTCAGCGCCATGATAACTACAGGTACCAATAATCTGCAAGCATTCTCATTGACTCTATACAAGCCAGTCTGCTAATTCAAAGAAGCAGATACCGTATCTTACAGTCAGATTTAATCCAACTAATCTAATCTAAGTGTAACCCACTTGTATCCCAGGGTTCTCTATGATCAACTGATAAGCTATGTCCTTGACATGTTTACAGTTGACAGCGTCCGCCATATTGAAGTCAGCCTCCCAGTCTCTGAAGAGATAATAGATAATAGATTAATGCGGTGAATCAAAATTAGGAATTATTGATCTATATATCAATTTATCTATACATCTACCAATCTCTCTATCTTTCTCTCTGTCTTTTTATATTTGTCATATGTAAACCATTATCATTAAGGGCAAAAAACAAATGCGAATGTGTCCGGTATTTTCTGAAAAGGTATCTTGCAATCCTATATATAAAAATAATAATATATGTATATTTATAATCAATCTATCTATTTGTCTAGAATCGAATCAAATCATAAATGCGTGTATCAATGATACGAGAGATCGTACACTTACTGAAGTGTTTTTAATAAACCCTCGATGTTTATTAAAAAAAAATTAAAGAGTAGGCTTACCCACAGAACACATTAAGACACACTGGCTACAACAAGCCACGCGGGCGAATGAATGAATGTATTTACTGTAATAAGAAGTTATGAAATACCGAAGCAGTTGTTTAAATACAACAAACCTGTGAGGTGTCTGAGCATAGGCTGCCGCTGGCGTCGCATGAGTGATTCTTGTTGTGGTCACTAAGCCAACTGACTTTCCTGAAAAGTACAATCATCAAAAACCACAAATTTGCAATCACCAAATAGTAATAATACATAAAGCATTGGATTCTAACATTAGAAATACAACACAGACAAAAATATATTACACTACTCGAATAAACATAAGGATAAAATACTTTTCTAAAGTCATAGGCAAGAAAAAACGGATATTATGAGTTCTCTTTCTTCTCTAGTAGTATCAGTGCATGTAAGGGGTTGCCTGAACAAACCTGGAAACCCAAAACATAACATAGAATCTAATTATCTATATGTATACTTTTTTTCTGTTAACTAGCTAATTGACCGACTAACTAACTAAATAATGAAACAGCCAAATACCATCAAAACAGCCAACCGAACCACCAACAAACACAAATAAACAAACCGTTAAATAATCCACCCACCAACCAACCAATCAACCAACCGATCAAAAATCCACCCACCATCCAACAGTCCAACCAACCAAGAATTCTTTTTTTTTTATCAATTACAAATAATAACATAAAATAATAACATAAGTAACGCGACTACTATTGTTTCAAAATTTAAAAAAAAATATTTTTTGCGTGATAACCAGATTTTAGAGCCAAAGCATTACCCTATGTTTAAATATAAAAAAATTACAGAACAATCAAATATAACGGCAGTAACCTTAGCAACGTCACTAACCGGCCGGAAACACTAGTAATAACGTTCTAAAATGCAAATATGTCAGCATGAAATCTTTACCCTCTTCCAAAGCAAACTTCAGAATGGTTTTCAGTTTACTGATCTCCGTCACGTTGGTGCAATCTTTACCAAAATGAACATCGATCCCAACTCCTAATGTCCCAAAGTTGACTTTGACCCCCGTTACCATGGAGACGGCCGTGGCTGCACTGTCCGGCACCTGGCGGTCAACGTTGTACGTCTGTTTCAGTAAAGGAAAATAAATATCATGTTAGTATAAACAAACATTGTGTGTATAAACAAATTTTTATTTCACAAGATTTAAATTGGAGCAATAGTAACGTTAACTGTGAGCGAAGGCTATTGCGAGAATTTGGAAACTATCTAGAACTGAAGTATTTACAGTTGATTCTCTTTCTATATCTACGCTATTACGAGAACTTGGAAAAGATCTCGAGTGGACGTCTTTTCAGTTGTTAGATTCTATAGTGACGGCTATTACGAGATGTTGGAAATCATCTACAGCTGACGTATTTACAGTTATTAGAGATCTTATAGCGACGGCTATTACCAGAATTTGAAAATTATGTCGAGTGGACGTTTTCCGCAGTTGCTAGATTTTATATCTACAGATGACTTTCGCAATTAATTAAATTTCAATTCCACTGTAATAACAACGTGACAATAAAATGTCACTACTATAGTTTCCTTATAAAGTCTGCAAGCTTTCGACGCGATGCTAACTCTGGACAGTGGGCTATAAAAGAACTTCCCTTCCGCCTCTGAAAAGTCAATTGATGTACAAGTAGAAGGGTTCTAATTTTATCCAACTATAGGTTAGTAATATAAAAAAACAACACATAGATCTAGTAAGTTTAAAGTGAAATTTAGCATGCTGAGGTTTTCTTCCATGCAATAATAGACCTACCTAATTCTACGTATGATGTATATAGTATATGCACTAAATGTTTCTGCCTTTGAAGAGTATTGTTCAAGTAAAGAAAACAACAACACTTATGTCTATTTTTCAACTCTTTTGCCATTTGTTTTCAAATAATTTGGAGAGTCGCTATATTTTTTTTTTCTCTTCTTAACGGGAAATTTAGGAATCATTAAAGAAAATGTTATGAGCTTCGCACGGAAAAAAAACAAGTGTTAAGCTCAAAGTTTTCGTTGATGGATATATTTTAAGAAAGACGAGAATAAGCTGAGAAGAAACAATCGATAAATCCGAGTCCCAAAATGTCTGTTTCCACTAAGCTTCATAATTATAACTTAACTAGTGGTTATGCCCGTCAAAATGACGGAGAAAAGAATGACTACAATGTGTTTTGTTAAGAGAGAAAGACAAAAGGCAATATTACAATAAAAACTGGAGTGAGTACGTTTCTTTTCGGTATTTAGTTTTTGTTCTTTTTGTTTCTGGTCGCCCTGACCCTGGCATATGCATAAGAAATGTTGCTGTCAAGCTTCTGGCCTCAAAGACTGGCGTAGTGTGTAAACCGCCGATACATTCCCATTAAGAATACACCGGCGGGCGAACGCATGGGGGACAGCCCCCGCAGTGGGGCCGAGATCCATTACACTGCTGAGAGGCCACTGGTCTCGGTGGGGAGGAAGCAACGGACGCTGCAATCCGTCTCGAGAACCACCCGGTGCCTGGATGCATGTACCTATAGTATAGGATTTGTGCTACTGGGTGACAGTGCAGGTTTACTGGCAAGCCACCACGATAATAATCCTTAGGGGAACTGCAGTGAACGATCGCTGGGCTGCGGAAACCTTCCCTGTTACACGGCACGCCACGCAGTGGGGTGGCTGGAGCCCGGACAGAGATTGCTCAATCCTAAGCGTTATGCCCAGACAGAAGAACCGAAAGGATCGTCCGGGTCTTTTTAAGATACTTTTTAATTCTATATTAAAGCTTTTTGCTGAACTTCAAGTCTGTTTTAATTATAAAGCAAGTCCGCATTTCGAAGCACTTTTCAAAGATAAAATTGAACTTCAGAAATTATCTTACTTGGTTGACATCTTTGCCAACTTATCACTGCAAGGACAAAATGCAGCATTTGTTTGAAATGCATATGTTGGTCTACCTTATCTTTTTTCTTCGGAACACATGACAATAAGTCAGACAAAAGAGTTTAATGATAATTTCTGTGAAAGAACACTTGCACATGCTTGCAGACGAAATTTCATCGTACCTTCCAAATCTACCTGACACTTCATTTGCACTTGACAGAAGCCCGTTCTCAAACAAAGTTGAAGATGTTTCTGAGACAGCACAAGAGGAGTTCATTGAAATTATTATCAACGATGAAGCGAGAACTGATTTCTCTACAATGCCAATAACACAATATTGAATCAAGTGTTTGGAGTCATAAACTATTTTCACTGAGACTGTGTTGCGACTCCTTCTTCCATTTCCAACAACATATCTTTGTGAAACAGTGTTTTCCATCATGTTGGCCATGTTATAAACCAGGGGTCCTCAATCTATTGCTAGTAGTGTTACAACCTAGGGTTTCTACATCATTGAGCATGCCAACAGCCTGAAAGTTTTACCTTATCTGTTACAGACGCTCATTCTATACAGAAGATAATTGCGTCCTACCAAAGGCAAAGCCAGACATTTTTTCCAGACTGAACTTTCGCG
Source organism: Anisus vortex (assembly GCA_949126835.1). NCBI lineage: Eukaryota > Metazoa > Mollusca > Gastropoda > Planorbidae > Anisus > Anisus vortex. The sequence goes on along the minus strand of OX421507.1, from coordinate 11,990,140 downwards.
TGCAAAAAAAGAAAACTGTTGAAAAAAAAAATACTATTAAAAAAATTCAGGGGGTGCTTGTGGCTTCGCCCTGCGTCCTACGCTTATCCGTGCTTTGGGTATAGTATTACATTTTGATTAGTGTTTTATATCATGTTCAGTTGCTAACTTTTCCTGCTTTGGTCAGGCTACCCATTCCATGCCCGGATGCCCCTTGGGAACAAGGAGTAGGCCTATCTATATGCATTCATTTGTTTTTGTCCCTCTGTTTATCTGAGCATTGTAATAGATTATTATTGTGTTGTATTTCTTAGTTAGAATTTAATGTCTTATGTATGATTGAATCTTCACTCTTAGCCCCTCTCTCCTCTAGTGTTTCTAGGTTTAGAACTATTGGTTTTTACTTTGTCAGTTATGAATACTCACTAGTACTGAGCCTTGCATATTGTATGTCAACTATTTTAAACTTTTTTAATAAGTCAATTTAATTTAGTACCCTAACAAGACCAATAGCAAAAATTTCATTAATTCACTTTGATATATATGTCTAAGACTTATACAATATTTTGCTGTTAGGATATAGATCTAATTCTAGCACATGCATTAAATTTATTATAATTTTATCTCAGCTTATCTGAGATCCATTATATATTTTTTTATTATTCGTAACTATGTCACATTAACTACTGTTAAGCGGAATGGATACTTAGTAACTAAACAAATTGGGTAGTTAATGTAATGTTTATAAATGCACATACAAATTTTTATTTTTAAAATATTTATGATATTTCAATATATTTGATAATTTAAAAAGTTTAACGTTATAAAATGTAAGCCAAAGATTTTTTTTATTAAGGTAACAAAAAATTATTAGAAATACTAAAGCAAATCAAACGGTGTTAATAATCTCCCTCTAATTAGATTGATTTTTTTTTACTTGATTATAAAGTGATGCCAAACAAATTATTGTTTGTAATATAACGAATATTAGATATTAATTAAGCTCTATTATTTCTTGACACAAATCCAGCATTATGGAATTCATTTTAAGATGTAATTAGAGGTATAAAATTAATTTGCCTTAATCAGTTGTACAAAAAATCATTTCCTGCAATAATCGTTAAAGTCGATTTATGGAGTTTAATTTTTACAACAATTACATAATATAATGCTAGAATATAGGTCTCTTATATTTAATAAATAAAAAAAAGAAAGAAATTTGTTTTAGAATAAATTATATTTATGCTTAATTAAAGACGATGAGCATAAAATCTCTTTTGAGTAATTTGAATAATATGTCTTTATCAAATAATGAGCGCGTTGAATGCTCTTCGCTAATAATTAATTGTTCTAGGTCAGTTCAGTTCCCTCACATGGGGGGGGGGGGGGGGGGGGGGGGGAGGAGGCATATGTCGCTGAAACTTTTGCCCTGGGGCGCTACATAGACTTGTGTGGGCTCTGGGTTTCAGGCACATATTTAGTCACTTCTGAGTGGTCACGTGTAAGTGACCTTTTGTATGCTTTAAAACAGCTTTCATGTTCGATAAAATATGTTCACAAGTGTAAGTCGAATCAAAGCTGAAAGTAGGGCGAATGCCTAAATGCGGACAATTAACGACTTTCCTACGCAGCTTCCCTCCAGATTACTTCAGCAAATTGGCACATTTCAATGTTCATTTTTTATTTGGATGTTTCAAATTCAACTTGCTGTATTTTAAAATAGCCAATGAATTTCCACTAAGAAAAGGACCGAGACGAATGGCGTAAAATCATCCAACTGTCAAAAAATGGTGCCCCAACGACCCTCACTCGGGTTACGGGATAGGTGAAGGTAAGATGCGCCCTTCAGCAGAAATAACCAAACTACCAAACATTTCATTGAGTTAACCCGAAATTCCATGTTGCTCAAAGCTTTAAGTAGGATTAGGCCTAATCTCCTTATAACTTAGATCTTACCTTTGACAATGCCAGGTAAGGGAACTCTTCAAACGACAATTTGTTTTCTTCTCCGCTTTTGCCCTTCTTTTGTCCTTGGTAAATTCTCCCAGCCGTGATGGTTGACAGGCCCATCCCGTCGCCAATCATTAGGATGACATTGTCAGCCATGTTATAGTTAGGCTTCTGCTGCCAGACCGACTGAATGCCTACCTTGCCATCGTTGAGCCAGTACTCTTTCTCTAGTGAGTGTTAAAATAGATAATTTAAAGAAAATTATACAATCGCTTGAATGTTATAATCTTTAGACATAAGGCATAAAGCAAGTGCTTGAATGTATTTATTCTTAGATGTCAAACAAGAGTACGGTTTGAGTTGGAATGTAATTATAATTATAAGGGCTATATAAAGCAAAAACAAAAGCTTGAATGTAGTTATCGCTAGATCTAATGGAAATATATTATAACATATTTTTCGCTAGAAATTAAGAGAAAAAAACAACAACACACGCTTTAATGGCATTAGACAGAAAGCTAATAAAAATGCATTGGCCTATTATTATGACATAGATCAGAGTTTGGCAGCCTACGTATAGCGTGTCAGACTTGGCACGCAGAGCGATTTTTAATGGCACGCGAAATATCCCCAAAATAATTGTTTTTTTTTATAAAGTGCCAGTCAAAACAGCGTACGTCACCGACATTTTCCAGAATCGAACGATGAGGTCTGTTTGTTAAAGTTGATGTTTCTGAGAGACATAGGCCTAATGACAACTTTTAATAGGGCTCAAAGAGTAGGCTTACTTAAATTGTTGACTATGAAAAAGGATTTGAGTGGCAACTGTCGTGATATCAATTCCAGAACATTCACGTACTTCTCTAATCTTATTGATTATTCAGATCGACATGTATTAAAAATATATAAGCTATGTTTTCTAGCCGAATTTTAGGACTTTCAAATTCAAGGACCCAGGTTTTCATATATTTATTATCATCAAGCTTGACTTGCTTGATGCTACTGCAACTCAAATTGAAATGCAGCAAACTGAATTCAAAACAACCGAATTAAAGACACCAACATTTGCCGATTCGCTAAATAATCTGGAAGGAAGCTGCTTAGAAAATGCTTCTGATATTCTTACCTGCTAGACATCCCAATCTGAAACCCTCATATGTTTGAAGAAAGTTAGTTGGGGTAATAAAATCAGCTTTAAATTCAACATACACATGTGATGAGATTTGTTTTCATATGAAAGCTGTTTCAAGCCCACAAAGAAATCGCCTAACACTTAAAAACCCCGAAGGCTTTATGTAAACGAAAATTACAAATATGTATCTGATATTAAACAATCGCAACAGCATACAAGGACAAGGATGAATTATACACCCTAATTTGGTACACTGTCATCAAAGGGGTTACCGACCCCTTGTCCTAGATAGGCTACTACAGTTTTGCTTCTCTATGGCTAATGGATTGATATTTTATGGAAACTACATCCAGGCCGGGAAGGAAACATTTACACACTGATATGGATTCTAGCTCTATTTCCAACACTTCGTTTGTGCATTACTTTGTGTCTTCTTTGGATTAAAATGTTGGATTGCCAATGACAGAGTTCGGTAACCTAAGTCAAGCGTGCCCAACTTGGCACACAGAGCGATTTTGAGTGGCACGCTAGAGACCTCCAAGAGTTGTCTTTTATTGATAAAACAAACAAACAACATTTTCAGATTCTGAATGAGGAAAACTGTCTATTGAAGTCGATGTTTCTGAATGACATAGCGACACATTTCAATGAAATGAAATTCCATTTACAATACAAGGACCACTCGAATGGATTTGCATTAAAACTGGACATATCATGCCGTGAAATCAATTTCAAAACATTTAACTACATGTACATCCCTCTATGGATCAATTTAATAATAATAGGCCTAATAAAAATAATTGGTCATTTATATCGCGCCTCACTCCATGCTAATGCAAGCATGCTCAGCGCGCTCACAAAAACGAAACGACAATAACACTCTAAAATAGTTTTAAACAAAGTTTCGGCCGATGGAGGCACGAAACGACAATAACATTTTAAAATAGTTTTAAACAAGTATTTTGCTGATGGATGTGTACTTCATCAATTTGGTCCCTATATTAAGGCATGTTGGGTCGGTTAATACTACATTTATTTGTTTTGTCTTTTATAATCATCATTTTAGCTCTGTCACCTGGCCTAGGGTAATATCCGTATTCTTATTTGTATGTTCAACGCGCTCTGAGCTTACATTATGTTTGTTGGCAGCGCTATATAAATATTATTATTATTATTATTATTATTATTATATTACAATACATAACTTGTTTGGCATCACTATAACATCAACTGTGGAAACTTTTTTTTTTAATTAAAGGGAGATAATTAGTCCGTTTTATTTGATCTAGTATTTCCAATATGTTTCATTTTTTTGTTATAAAAGAATAAATGGTTTACAATTTATAACTTTGAAACGATAAAAATGTACACAAAATTTGTAAATTGTATAAATATTATATGACTAAATAATGTATATTTATATTTGTAAACATTACATTAACTATCCAGTTTGTATTATTATTACGTAACTATTCCGCTTAACATTATCGGATAAATATGGACTAGCCAATATAAAAAATATATCAAGGGACATCTCAGTAAATCTGAGATCAAAATCTAAATAATATTTGCAGGTGTTAGATCCTCATTGTGACTAACAAATAATACAGTTTAGACAATAATTACCATAAATTTGAAAGTTTAGTCATAACAAATTGTATTTGATAAAAAAGAAAATGATAATTAATAATCACCAACACGTTAATTTTGTATTAAATATTAAACGCTTTAGCGATTTTCTCTATATATAATCTCCTTTGCTTTTGGCCTAGGTCTTGATACGGAGTTAAATAAATTGTTCTATAAATATTTTTTTAATAAAAGTAATGCAGAGCAGGTTGACTTTTAGGCTTTCGGCACGCTTGGCACGCGAATGATTTAGAAATCCTAGTTTGGCACACTGTTAGCAAAAAGTTGCCGACCCCTTGCCTATGAGTACAATGTTGTACGGGTCAAGGACATGTTAAAGCACTCAATTCTCGTAATTTGTTGTCCGACTCCACTCTCCGTGTACTCATTCTTTATGTAAAAGTATAAAGTAAAGTATCCCGTCTGACCAAATTGATACATAGGGCCGGTGATGCAGCGTTCATAAGTTTATGTGGCCACGGCATACTAGATGATTGTGTGGCCAGCACTAGGCACAGCCGCCTTTTCATTCTTTATGTAACTGGCATAAACTATCCGCCCAAATGGGTAAACATAAAAATGAAAAGCAAAAAATAAATTATGATTGTAATTTATGCATTCGGGGCTAGGTGACTGGTGGCTGGCGTTCCAAAGTTCCTGGGTTCGAATCCTGGTGAAGTCTAGGATTTGTTCCCCGTGCTCAGAAGGTTTCCCTGAGTCTACCTAGCTATGTTTGGGTACCTGACATATGTGAGGGTAAAGAAAAGCGGACAGCACTTGTGCTGGCCACACAGTCCCTTAGTATGCCGTGACCACATAAACTGATGAACGCTGCTTGTGTGAATCACATATGGCCGAAGGGAATACTGTGTACTAATTTTTTTAAATTTATAATTGAAAATAAACAGAGAAAATGTAATTTCAGTGGAAACAAATTTTATAGTTAATAACATATAAATGGCTTTAGCTAGCAAAATAAGTCTCCATTGGTTATGTCTAAATATTAGTGACATTACGGAGATAATTAATGTAAAGCTTTAACTTCTTGAAAAGATCTATTTGTTTATTTTTTTTTTCTAAAGAAGAAGAAGAAAATTAAAGATTTAAAATTGCATTCCAGTATTCAGTTACACCAACATTCAAAACAGCACACTTTATTGGTCCAATATTCTGTCTGGCCCAATATTCTGTCAGGACCAATATTCTGTCAGGCCCAATATTCTGTCAGGCCCAATATTCTGTCGGCCCAATATTCTGTCAGGACCAATATTCTGTCAGGACCAATATTCTGTCAGGCCTAATATTCTGTCAGGACCAATATTCTGTCGGCCCAATATTCTGTCAGGCACAATATTCTGTCGGCCCAATATTCTGTCGGCCCAATATTCTGTCAGGCCCAATATTCAGTCAGGCCCAATATTCTGTCAGGCACAATATTCTGTCGCCATAATATTCTGCCAATATTTAACTCTGACCCAATGCTAGGCCAATTTTAGCCGATATAGTCAATATGGTCTGCTGTTTAAAGAATGTACTCACGTTCGTTATAAGCAAATGTTGCGCCAATCCAAAGACAAATGACTGCGCATGTCAGGACCATGGTGTAGTATGTATTCTAAACGGAATCGAATGCAGTATACGCACAATAAATAGGGCATAATGTAGAAAATGATAAACTTGAACAAAAATATAATTAGAAATAATTAAAAACAGAAATGCAAGAAAAACAACGGAATGAACAAATTAAACAAATCAAAATTTCCACATTCTACAAATAATTGTTCATCTTCTAAATAATAAAAAACTAGCGGTAGACGGCTTCTTGTTAATGTTAATCCAGAACACTGGACTATTTTATTCTGTATTAAAATTAGCTATATCTACACTCTAGTTTGTATTTTAGAATGTTGTAGTTTATTAAAATTTAGATTTTGATTCTGCTGATTTTGTTTCTTCTTCCTGTTTTCGGCTTCAATGCCATCTGTCTGTTTATTTTATATTTATCGTTTCATTATCGTGCGCCATAATAAAGAAAAGAGATTTACCAAATTTCAACACAATATTATAATAACTATATTTTATTGTATTATTTTATACTCATTATATCAAAATAATTGTTTCTAAAATAATCCTTTCACATTCAAAGTAATAAGTAGATTATTTCAAATAGATGACTTACAATATCCTTTCACATTCAAAGTAATAAGTAGATTATTTCAAATAGATGACTTACAATATCCTTTCACATTCAAAGTAATAAGTAGATTATTTCAAATAGATGACTTACAATATCAATAATAGATAAGTCAAACGTGTTGTCAAGAATTATACATATCTTTCCCAAGCAAGATGTATAATATGGGGGAAAAAAATGAATGGTTTTTATAGGCGTATATCTCAGTGAATCTCACATTTAAAAAAAAATCATAGCCCCCATTCTAAAATCTGTAGCTTTTTTCTCTTTTATTTGGGTCATTCTATTCTTCCAAACCTTTAACAATATGTTTGAAATATCAGTGTGCTAATAAATAGGCCTGCTTACAGTTTACTCATCTAAACATTTTTGACACAGTTTTACCTTTTAACATAGGGGTAGCCACATGTGTGTGTGTGTGGGGGGGGGAGGTGCAAGAGGGGAACATTCTACCAACCCCACCTACCTCTTCCGAAATTTTTATATTTTTTTTTTAAACCCCTGGTTGTTAAAAATATTTTTTTTTAAGAGACGTTAAAAACAGGTATAGTCTAACGCGTTATCTGATTTGTAAAAAAAATAATTCGTATTTAAATTTTTAAAGCATTTTTTAAAATGTATTTTAATATTAAACCTCCCGACTTTATTTCAAATTAAATTGTAATTTAAAATAAGATACAACAACCACGGATTAGCGCAAGTAACAATAATCTTCTGTATAGTAGGATCGTCTGTAACATACAAGATAAGATTACATTAGAAGTCCATAGAAATGTGATTAAGCTACGTATGGCATAGTTTTACATTTCAACCAGATCTACTCGTCTACTGTGACAGTGCTGTATTTTTTCTTTAAACTTGTTGTCGGATAATAAATGAGAATTGTGCACTTTCTAATCTTGCATTATTCTATTTTATTTAATATTTAATATCGATTATTAGGTTAACGTTTTTTTTTATACTAGTACAGGGTCAATTTGTGCACGAGATTAGAATTCGCCTGTTAATCTTGCATTATTCTTCAGCCCCTCCCCGAGTCACTACTTTGCAAACCAGGTTATGCCACTGTTTTTTTTTTAAATTTCATAAATGTGATTTCTTGGAAATAGAAGGAGCTGGAGTAATTTTTTTAGTTCTCTTTGCTCAGTAGGGCTAGTGAAGAAGACTCCATCAGTTTCTTTGACCTTAACAAACAAGGGGATCGTGAGGACAACACAATGCCCAAAAGCCCTTACTTTCCCCAAATTGATATCCAAAGTCTCGTAAACCGAACGGGCCTTCCGGCTTTTTAACCCATGACGTAACTTGAGAAGGGGGTAGGTAAAGTCATGTTAGCTCCAGAACCCTGCTCGAGACACTGCGTATCATGTATCCTGCAGGTACTTGCACTTAACTCCTCCAGCCCCTACGGAATTCCCCGGCTTATTATCGAGGCGTATACCTGCATTTTTGCCAGGAAATACAATTCATCATCATCATCTGTCCTTTGGGTTCCTTGTGGAACATAGGGCCTCTGTCAAAGCAAATACAAAGGAAATACAATTACCGTACTCTAAACCTGGTCATCCAGACACCGGGCTTGGCGAGACGGGAATTGTTGCGCCTATTCCTCCCCCCCCCCCCCCCCCCACCGAGTTTCTGTAGGCTTTCGTACTATGTACTCTAACGGGAGCGTATCGGTGGTTTACACACTTCTCAAGCTTTGAGGCCCACGGGTAGAGAAAGGTTTTCTTTTATCAGAAATGGATCCCGAACTTTGGGAACGGGAATCCAGCCCATCTGTGTTTCTTATTCTTAAGGAAAAATTTGTTATGGTAACAATTCTGAAATATCCTTTGTACTTAACGTGCAATTTTTGTAGTTTTGGCTCGTGTGAATGACTGTATTAACTCTTACAGTCCCGGGCGCGTACATAGCGGAACTGAAGGCAGCATAGATAGAAGTAGGTCGGTACAGGAAGGGTTAATATGTGCAATATGTGCAGTTCATGTCTATTATGACGTAAAAAAATTTCCAGATAATACGCTCTTTGTATATTGATTATATATACTTCAAGTATAGGTAGTGGTAGGGGTCATTGATTAAGAAACACTACTTCATTCAACTCAACAGAGCCTCATAACGTTTACAGCGATAACAACTTAGGTCAAACAAATTATTATAAAAACTTTCCATACAGATACACACATACAAGTAACAAAGAACAACATGTCTCACAGTTTGCATAATAATTCAGGCCGGTCGTCTTTGTTCACCGGCGACCCACACAGTTTCTCACACCGGAAGTGTTCCTCCCAAATGAAGCAAGGGTAAGGATACCCTAGGAGTTCTATTGTTCGGGCCTCCATATGCAGACGATTTCTCATAACAGACGACTTGTCAAGGGAAACACCAGGTGGGCAGCTATGGCCTGGTTTTCGGACACGTCTTCAAAGGCGTTGGAAGTCTCTGATGAACTAACAATAGGTCTTTTAGGGGGGAATAAAAGAAGAAGGCGGGAAAAAAGAAGATAGCCCCAGGCGGTGTCAATTTTATATAATACCCGAAAAGTTCAAAGCATTCCTTTTTTTTTTCTAAAACGAGAACTATGTAGATTAGTTGTTTTTTTAAGTATCAAAACACTGCATGAATGTTTAAAATAGAGGTCCCCAACTTTAAAGGAAAATGCGTTAAGCTAGGCCCATGGGCGCCCGCAGAAAATTTTCTAGGGGGGGGCAAAATATTTTTAGTAATGTTTTAATGTAGTTTTAATTTACTGAGCGCATTTGTATGGTGAACGAACCGACAGAACACTGAAGTAATTGTAGTACACTGTAGTAATGAAGGGCATACTGTAGAAACACATTTTTTATTAGCACAATATATGTATATAATAGACGTAAACCATACAAAAAACCTTACTTTAAACAAACAATATTACAACGTAAATTTATAATAAAATATATTCTTTAAACAAGAACTGGAGTCGTCTGTTATCGCTACCAAACAAATCTACAATTGTGTCCATAAACTCATTTTGTTGCTGTTCACTTTGTCTCTGTGTACTCACAACATGCACAACCTTGACAGACGTTCATCTGACATTGTAGATCTAAGCCATAGGTTTTCAACCTTTTTCGGCTCACCGCCCCCTTTTAAAATCTTACCGCTCACCGCCCCCCAACTTAATTTTAATTAAACATTTATAGGCCTATAATTAATTCTAAAACAAATTTATTTGTATTATTAATTTAGAAATATAAGAGACATATTTAATAGCACTATATCATGTAATTTCTGTAATTATTAATGTTTTAAATATAAACCACTTAAATGGAAAAAACAATTAATGCAGGAAATGTTTATTTACAACTTACAACTTTTTAACGTAAATTATTTTAATCCTCTAATAATTAAATCTTGTTATAAATACCACAATGTTGAATGTATATAAAGAAATAATAATAATAATCAGTAAAATTTGTTATATCACAAAACAGAACTTGTTCGGCATCACTAATGAATCAAACGTAGAAACATTTGTTAATTAAAGGGAGATAATTATTTCGTTTCATTTGAGCTAATATTTCTGTATTTTTTCTTTTATAAAAAAGAATTAATGGTTTACATTTATAACTTTAAAATGATCAAACTGTAAAAAATATTTGAAAATTATATAAATATTATATGACTAAAGAATTTTTATGTATATTTTTAAGCATTACAATAACTACTCAGTTTGTATGATTCCTACGTATCTATACCATTTAACGATAGCTTGAACATTTATTTTAAAGGATTCAAACGGATTAAAGGACATCTCGGTAAAACTGAGATCAAAATATCATTAATATTAACATGTGTTAGGGCGAAAGTGAACGGTCAGCAGGGTTGACAGTCTGGTGAACCAACAATAGGACCAGCCAGCCGCACACCATATTTACCAAGACGCGTCACACATCCATTTAGCAGATTTCGTTACATTATATAAGAACAAAGGGGACCGCAGCGACTGCAAAAAGACATAGGAATCTCCCTCTTGAGCATAGTTGGTAAGATCTTTGCAAGAGGCACTATCAAGGCTGCAGTGCTGTCATCTAGAGCCTATCCAAAGTCTCAGTGCGGCTTCAGAAGCTACTTATCCACTATAGACATGATCTCCTCCATTCGAATGCTACAAGAGAGGTTCCGCGAGAAGAATAAGCCATTATACATTGCTTTCGTTGATCTCACTAAAGCATTTGGTATGGTCAGCAGAAGTGGACTCCTCAAGCTCCTGGCAAAAATAGGATTCCCTCCAAAACTGCTCTCTTTCATTGCCTGTTTTTTTTTTTTAGAAAACCAGGTGCACAGTGAAGTTTAATCAGAGCCCTTTGAAGTCCGCAGCGGTGTTAAACAAGACTGCGTACTTGCACCCACCTTGTTTGGAATATTCTTCTCGTGTCTACTGCACTATGGTTATGGAGACTGCAACGAGGGTGTCTACCTTCACACAAGCAGATCTGGAAAGCTCTTCAATCTAAACAGGCTCAAAGCCAAAATCTCAAACAGTGTTCTCCTAGATGGGGAGATAAATAGTAGAATAGTTAAAGCCATGGGCACTATGGGAAGATTTAACCAAAAAAAACGAGTCTGGATGAACTCACTGCTCACACGCTCCATTGAGTCACTAGTTTATCGAACATGCGTTCTGATTACCCTGCTGTACGGCTGTGAGACATGGAGCACATATTCCTGGGAGGAGAGAAAACTGAACACCTTTTACCTTAGGTGTCTCAGACTCGTTTTAGATATAAGATGGCAGAACAGGGTTTCAAACGCAGAGGTCCTACGAAGAGCAGAGTGTCAAGACTTCCGTATTACTCTCAGTAACAGACGTCTCAGCTGGCTAGGTCCTTGCGGGAGAGGAGCGCGCCAGGAACAAGAGGGTGGAGAAAAATGTGATCCACTCCGCTACATTCAACTGCAGCAAGTGTGACCGTGCCTGTACGTCCAGGATTGGCCTCTTTAGCCAAATGAGGGCTTGCAATGGAAATGAATCGTCTCTCGAGACGAAAAATGCCGACGAATGTGCTGAACGATCGCTCCACCGTACATGTTGTTGCTGCTAATGTTAGCAAAACTAGTTAGGCATACGGCAAGGTAACAAGTCGATGAAATCTTGGCTACTTTTGTATTCTCGCGTTTTCCGAAAATCAAACTAACTCAAGGCTTCACTATCTCAATTATCAATGTGGTATACCTGATTAATCCCCTAAGATAATGAGATCGATATGACAATGGAAGGAGTCAGTTGTTACAATTAATTATAAATGTTTTAATTATTTATTTTTTTGGTCAATTTTAGTCCAAATTTTTTTTTAATCTATCAATCGGGGGGGGGGGGCACTTTTCCAGGGGGGGGCAAGCGCCCCCCCTTGCCCCCCCCTGCGGGCGCCCATGGCTAGGCCCCATTCTGCTTTTTTATTATGCCTAGATGACATTTAATTGTCCATATTTTAAGTTAAAGTAATTATTAAGATATTCATGCAAAATCAGACCATTGTTTTTTAGTTTCTAATTTACAATTGATCACATTAAGGCTGTGCTAACGAAAATAAACAATTTGGAACCATTGATATAAAATATATTTTACGCAATACACAAAAATTCTCAATGTTTTAACTTGTACGAATCTATCTTCTATCTATGTTTGCAATTTCTCTCTCTCTCTCTCTCTCTCTCTCGCTCTCTTTATACATATATATATATATATATATATATATATATATATATATATATATATATATATATATATATATATATATATATATATATATATATATATATATATATATATAAAGACTTAATATCGGCTAGTGAAGTTTAATGATATTATTATACAGAAGTTCAAGCACTAAATTCTTCATTACACATTCATCGAGTGGCTTGAGTGTATTATTTCTTAGTGAACCAGACCCTAGACTCTCTAGACGGACAACAAAAGATCCGGCAAAAAACATAATGATATAATATATACTGACAACCACTAAGGTGTCCATTCGCTCCCTCCAATGACCACAACGGTCAAGAGCTTGATGATGACGATGATATATAAGCTTATATATAAATTATACATGTAGAGTCATACATAATATGTACCCAACTACTTTTCAAGTTAAAAAAAAGTCAATAAAGGAAATTTAAAAAGAAACTTTTTTCATTGCTACTATTGCATATGGTTTCAAACTTTAACGTGCGGTCTGATATAGAGATCTAGTGGTCGGCAACCTTTTGTTAATAACGCGCGGAAAACGTGCCGTTATTACTGCATTCGATTGGTATAAGCGGCTTGAGGAGAGCACCAATCTCAGGAAGATGGTAGATTCCTGTGATGGTAGAAGGTGGATCTCTATGCAGCCCTTACGCATCGCGCCACGCGATCAGCTTGAGCAGAGCGATTGAACTCCTAGGGCAGGGGTCTTTTGGTTTGTATCAGGGGAGGCTATTGGGTACACTGGGTACACTGGGGGTCCCCCTTCTCGTAGTCTTAGAGAAGGGAGGATAACCCACTTTCACTATTGAGTTCTTGCTCCTGGAAGGAGTAGGATGGGGTACCTTTCTTAAAACCCAAGGGGGGCCTTGCCGTTGGGTGTTGGCTTAGACACCCTCGAGCACCCCGGGGATCTGCTCGGCTTTCATCAGCCGCACTGAAGGAGTGCGGTGAAAGACTCTTGCCCCTAAGAGCCTTGCCTCGTAACGTATGATAACCTGTAGGCAGTTGGTTTGCCTGTACTTTGCACGTGCACGCATTTTGTACTTCAGCGGTGGCATAGGTGCTTTTACTCTTCGTATCTTATGCTGGTAAAATGGGATATACAGCACAGCGGATACGTTCTAAAAATATGAGGCACTCGTGAGGGTCAGCCATAATCACGTAATATACTCATCTGTAGCATGAGGCGGCTTATGTTGATCAGGCCCCACGAGAGGGGGGTACAACCGGTACGCCGTACCGGGGCCCATGAGAGTTTAGGGGGCCCATGAATATTAAAATTTTAAATTCAATTGGCAATTACGCAAGTATTTTTTTTATTGTTGCTATTAAGCTAAGAGGATGTCCTAAAACCTCCTACAATCTCACGTGGCGCTGGGGGCCCTTAATTTTTATATTCTTTGAATGTGTACGTGAACGTTTTGTTAAATTTGCAATGAAGCCTTTAGTTGTAACATAGGGCATAATTATTTTCGATAGCATTTAGGATTTTATTTTTTTTTTCGTCTTGATTCGTCTGCCTTTGCTGCTAATGTTGGTAATGTGGAGGAGTGCTGTCACACAGTTAAGGCATGGATGGCTACAGACTTAAATTAAATGATGACAAGACAGGCAATTATCTGTGGTTCTGATGTCAATCTTCGGAAAAAGGCTATTACTACGATCAAGGTTGGGGCTTCCGAGATAACGTTGTCCATAACGGTTAGAGACCTTGGCCTTTTTATTGATAAGAAAATATCTATGGCTGTTGTTGTTCGTCCCTCATTTCCTAGGATGACCACGTCTACCAGTTGCTTTGTGGCCTCTTTGGTGGCCTATCAGTCCTATGCAGGCCCTGAAGGATCTGTTGCAGGTACTGCAGATAAAAGATGCGGTCGTGGAGTCTGGCAGCACCTTGCAGGTCTGCTTGGCTTTTCTTTCTGCTCGTTTTTGTTCGGCCCTGGAGATTCTGCTATATTCTGCAAACTGTGCCACGGACGACACGACATTGCGCCACCTGCTTCTATCGGTCGCCAGTTCTTCCCATCTATCTGGGTCTACATCAAGTGCTTTCAAGGTTGCTTTCAAACTGTCTTTGAACTGTCTTTTTTTTTGGCCGCCGGTTCTTCTTTTCCCGCTTGCTAGCTCGCCAAATAGGAGCTTTTTGTCAGATTGTGGTCCGGCATTCTAACTAGATGGCCAGCCCATCGCATTTGGGATTTCATAAGCTGTGTCTGGATGCTGGATGTGCCTGCTCTGCGAAGCACTTCAGTGTCAGAGACTCCATCTTGCCAACGTATTTTTAGTAATTTGCGAAGGCAACCGACATGGAAGTGATTTAGTTGCTTTGCATGCCTACTATATACTGTCCATGTTTCGCTCACATACAGCAATGTTGGCAGTATTGTGGCGTTGTATACTTTTAATCTAGTTAAGGGGGGGGGGGAGGGGGGCCCACAAAAGATCTCGTGCCGGCATCTTTTTTTTCTCTCGAGGGCCCTGATGTTGATTACGTATTTTTTCGAAAGTATTTGAAGGACTAAATAAATTATTAATATAAAATAGTTACAGTGAATGAATTATTTAAAATGCTCTAAATTAATCGACCGCTATGAACACGCATATACAGACAGCAGTATACCATAGTGTCCGGAACTGTTTGGGCCGAGCATTTATGATGACGTATACGTTTCGCAGGATACATCAGAATTTATTCTCCGAGCCCTAGGAGAAGTAGGTTCGAAGTCTGATATTGATAAGACCCTAAAACCCGGGTCCAGTTCCGTATGTAAGATCCAAAATTTTCAACAGCCATTTTCAACACAAAACAAAGGCCTAATAATATTTCATCTATAGATATTTATTTTAATTTTTTAAATGGCTTATAAATTTATATTAAATTCTAACAGTCACCCCTGAATTATTTGGCGTTGCCAAAAGCGAGATTTGTTTTTCTAAGCACAATGAAAAAACGTCCAACGTAAAAAAATAAAATAATAATTGAAGTAAATTGCTAAAGCGTTTTATGTTTAGTAATAATTAACGTGTTTTGGTATCTTCTTCCTTTTTTTTTCCTTCAATTTTTAGCGCGTCAATTTTTTTTATGTAACTGTCGCTTAGGTTATTTTTCTAGCACCTGCTAAAATGTTCAGATTTTTTATTTATTTATTTTGTATTAGGAGGCGCTCTAAGCTCTACCCAACCCAGGGCCGGATTTATGAGGCCCTTTCACCTCCGATTTTTAAGTTTATAAATTACATGAGAGATAAAAAAATACATCATATCTGTGATATACATCAATATGTTAAATAAAACATGTTGTAATTGTTACTAACCTTTATAAAAATGTGGCACGGATAATAAATTTGAAAAAGTCGAGAACACTTATTTGGACATTTATTTTCAGCACCATATATTGTAGCCTACTTGCAACAATAATTAATCAAGCATAAAACTATTAACACACAACATTTACAAAGAAACAAAATTCAAATAATGAAAATCTTTGACTACGAAAATAAAATACGCAATAAAAATTACCATATTTTCTATCAAATTTGATACAGGGGCAGGTTGATAAAAATATTTTTTTACAGCTATTATACTACGTATGCGCAGAAGAGTTAGTACAGGAAATAGCCTTCTACTTCCCCTACATTCGCTATAAAAATGGCTTCGCTCGTATCAAAATTGTAAAAAATGTAAGGAAAATTAAAATTTGAGCCATTTTTGAAAAATATTGACTTACTATTACGTAAGAGATTTCACAGACACGGTAAGTACTTTTTTTTTTTTTTTTTAATTTAGATTAAATAAGGATTCCTGAATACTTTTATTTATATTAAGATTGTGTTATTTGCGTCTTGTTTTTAATGTAGTCGAATTAATGCAATCTGGTGTAGTGGGGCAAGTTGATACGGACGACTCGGGGCACATTGATACAATATCCGGTTTCCTATTTACCCCTATTTAAACAAAGAAGAATATATTTTTGTTTGCAAAAATGCATTTATATTTAATTAGATTGTTAGGTTTATCGAGTTTAGCTTACATTTAAATCATTTTCATTTATTTTTGCTTTACTTTTTATAATGTCTAGCTAGGGTTATCCTATTTAGAACTTAGCCCAGGAGTTTAAGATTAATGCTTAGGTCTTATACAGGCATCTAATAAAAAGGTTTAATTAAATACATTAATTTTAAACTATAATTATTTATCATATTATTCTACAACTATTGTGATTTTAAAATTTAGTTTAAAAGTATTAAATTACCAGGGATATTAATTTTTTTTATTGTTTGTAATTTCAGTTGATGCGAAGATGTAAAAGAAAGCCTTAACATGGGGTTACAATAGAAGTTTTATTGAACATAATTATTATTGTTCTAAGTATTACAAGGCAATTTATTCATCATAATAAATTATGGATGAGACCTTCTATTTATATCACACAAGTATAATTATGATTTATAATGTTATTACGGCTAGAGCCCCCATTCAATTTATGAAAAATAATAGTTATAGTATTGTTATTATTAGTGTGAGTATCCTTGTATTAGTGAAGATCTTATTATATCATTCTGAAGTTTATTTGTAGTTGTCTAGAGTATTCCGTGGTTCTTATAATCCCCTGGCAATTCACATAGCGTAGTTTTAGAGTTTTCAGTTGATTTGCTTCATGTATAATTATTTATGTGGCTCATATTATACAGCAAGAACCTCGATGTTGAGTGGTAGTGTAGATTATTAAAATAGTTGTATAAATATTACACATACACACATGTATATAACTTTGAAATATTGACGTTAACCAAGTTGTGTAGAAAGCAACGATAAATTTGGTTTAATTTACAACATCAATCCAGTAGGAATCCAAATAATATTATATACACAATCAAGAAATACACATATTCCAATTAGTAATGAATATCCTCAATGAACATATAGCATTGTAGTTAATAGTAGAATAATAAATTTTCCATAATACAACTCAAATAGAAACGATTCTCAGAGACTTAATATTAGATGTTACTAGATCGAATGCAAGCCAAGAACTGACCAAAAGTGTCGAATCGCGTAGAAATATATTACGGGTCAATCGTTGGAAAAACCCGACAGCCTAGTGACACTAGAATTTTAATCAAGCCTGCTGTCTGACTGCGTGAACAGATACTTTTTATTAAGAAGAAGCAATAATGCTCTAACAAAATAAGGAGAGACCGGACGACCTTGACATGCTGTATTCGCGTGCACAGTTCATGTTTTTATCGAGGTTAATAAAAAAACAATAATGCTTTAATTAGGTTAGGAAAAACCCGGGGAAAACCGTGAGCTGAGAAATATTTATATCGTTTAAACGCAATTCGCTTAAATGATTTAGTTGGTTTATTAACATTACAATGTAGGGAATTTACGTTTCGTAACAGTCGCCCATACCAAAAGGAAAAGAACATTGCATACTAAACAATAGAAGTGTGCAATTTCTTTTAGAACCGCCTGCACTTAACTTTAGTTCTAAACAATATACAAAAAAAACTGACTCCACCTGGGTAGTCCGTTAAATAAGACAAGTAAGGGAAATAATTTATTCTATTAAACCCTCATCATATAGGATCTCAAGTTATCCTTAGACCATAACACATGTTCGCGTTATTAAAAAAAATTATACTCTCTGAGATATCATTCCTTATAAACATCATCATCTTATTTATAAGGTAAAAATCAACATAACTAATGTTATCATATTAAACAATTCAATCATTAATTAATTCAACGTAAATGAAATTAATATTTAAATAAACTTAAGAGTAAGAATTTAATCTTAAGTGTGTAAGCATGTGAAGTGTATGCACATTACTCTATTTTGGTTTTTACATAATCACAACTATAGTTTGATTGTTTCAAAATAAGGATGTACATTTCTGTTCATTCATTATCTTACTAATAAAGAAAATTTATGTTCATAAATCCATAATATTTATAAGTAACTTATTAGGTTCTTTTTTTTTTTTTTTTTTTATCTACAACAATAATAATATTTGTTTTAGCAAATGGAAATATTCATGGCATAAAATAAGGCATAAGATATTGCATAAAATAATCACAACATATTCATGTATTCATGCATTTATATTTTAAATGATCCAATTCTCTTAGTTAGGATTATCAGAATATATACATGAAGTTATCTATTTCCTTATACATTTGTTACATGCGCGATAGGGTGTCCGCGACGATGTTATCTTTTCCAGATAAGTGAGTTATTTTTAAGTTGTAAGCTTGAATAAACAAACTCCATCTTAGAATGCGCTGATTTTGTTTGATGCGGGAAAGAAATACTAGTGGATTGTGATCAGTGAATATCTCGATTGGGAACTGAGAACCATTTACATAGTAATTGAAATGTTTCAATGCTTGGATAAGTCCTAGTAATTCCTGCTCTATTGTGCTATAATTTACCTCATGTGGGTTAAATTTTTTTGAACAAAAGCTAATGGGATGTTCAAGAGAATCATCTCCTATTTGTGAGATTACCGCGCCCATTCCTGTATTACACGAGTCTACCGTTATTCTGAAGGGTTTAGTATAATCAGGTGAGACTAATACTGGTGCCTTGGTCAGTATGTCTTTTATATCATTAAAGGCTTGGTCACATTCCTGAGTCCACTTAAATTGATTTTTCTTTCTCAAGAGATTTGTCAAAGGGCAAGTGATAATAGAAAAGTTTTTACAAAACTTCCTGTAGTACCCGGCCATACCCAGAAATCCTCGAAGTTGTTTCTGCGTTTTAGGGACAGGGAATTCCTGTATAGCTTTGACTTTGGCATTCACTGGTTTTACTTTGCCATTACCCACTACATGACCTAAATATTCAATTTCTGCATGGCAAAATTGACTTTTAACTAGGTTTATAGTAAGATTAGCCTGTTTTAGTTTTTGGAATAATAGTTTTAACTGATGTAGATGATCATTAAAGTTATTACTGAACACTACGATATCGTCCAGATATGCATGGCATTGTGGGATATCACGGATAATAGTGTTTATTAGTCTTTGAAAACTAGCTGGAGCATTGACCATTCCGAATGGCATTACTTTAAACTTATATAATCCATCAGGAGTAACAAAAGTTGATACCTCCTGAGCCCTATCTGTTAATGGGATTTGGAAATAAGCTGTTAGTAAGTCAATCTTAGTTACATAGTTTGCAGTGCTTACTCTATCGATTAAATCATCTATCCGTGGTATGGGATACGAATCTGTTTTTGTCACTTGGTTTAATTTCCTATAGTCTACACAAAAGCGTAGTGAACCATCAGATTTGGGAACCAACACACATGGGGATGACCAATCACTGTTACTGTGAGTAATTATATCATTGCTCAGCATATAATCAATTTCTTTACGGATGTGTTCAAGTTGTATGGGATTAACCCTATACGGATGTTGTTTGACAGGTTTAACATTATCATCTTTTAAAACTACATCATGGGTAACCAAAGTTGTTTTGTTAGGAACATCACTAAACAAATTTACATGATCATAGATTAAACCCTTGATAGAAGTCTGTTCACCTGAGTCTAGATGTGCCAGTTTATCATTGAGGTTTTTAAGTGCTTCAGTGTTTTGAAGTTTACTTTCTATGATTGTCTTTTTAAATTTAGGCGGGGGTGTTTCAACAGTTTTGATAGCACTCACTGGCCTAATGTCAGTTTGTTCTTCCCTAACAACATAAGGTTTTAGCATGTTTATATGGCACAGTCTCTGTGTTTTCCTTCTATCAGGGGTTTTTACAAGGTATGTTACATCACTGATTTTATCTAAAACCTGATATGGTCCTGTATATTTTGCACTCAGGGGTTGTCCAGACAATTGGGTCAACATGAGGACTTTATCACCAGGATGGAAACATCGGGATCTGGCCTTGACATCATAGTACCCTTTCATTCTTTTCTGAGCCTGCAAAAGATTATCTTTAACATGATTAAAAGCATGATAGATTCTATTGCTAAATTGTTCCACATAAGCTACGAGTCCAGTCTCTTCATCAGAATTTAACAAGGTTTCCTGCAACAGTTTTAGAGGTCCTCGAACTGAATGTCCAAACACTAACTCGAACGGACTGAATCCAAGAGATTCCTGCACAGTTTCTCTAGTCGCGAAAAGAGCGAATGGAATACCGCGATCCCAGTCTTCAGTGTTCTCAAAACAGTATGTGCGGAGCATGGTTTTCAGAGTCTGATGATATCTTTCTAGGGCACCTTGGCTTTGCGGATGGTACGCAGTTGAAGTTGCATGTTGGATGCCTAGTTTCTTTAAGACCTGGTTAAACAGCTTTGATGTAAAGTTAGATCCTCGGTCTGACTGTATAGTCTTTGGAAGACCGTATCTTGAACAAAATGCAATCAGTGCGTCAGATATCTTATCTGCGTTAATGGTGCGTAGCGGAATAGCTTCAGGATATCTCGTGGCAGTGCACATTATAGTGAATAAGTACTGGTGTCCTGTCTTTGTTTTAGGCAAAGGACCTACACAGTCTATTAGCAAGTGGCTAAATGGTTCTGCAAAGGCAGGTATTGGCTTTAGAGGTGCTACCGGTATAGTCTGGTTAGGTTTACCAACTATCTGGCATGTATTGCATGACTTGCAGTATTTTGTGACGTCACGATGTAGTCCAGGCCAATAGAAGTACGGAAGAATTCGACGGTAAGTCTTGTTCACTCCTAGATGACCAGCATATGGCGTGTCATGAGCCATGTGTAAGATGTCATTACGATATATGGCTGGTACCACAATCTGACTTCCTTCTCTGCAATTGTCATTATCACATTTCACATCTCTCCATTTTTGCATTAATATTCCCTCCTTCAGAAAAAATCCATTTCCTTTAATTTCTGCCTCCTGTTCAGTTATCACCTTTTTCTTCAGGTGTTTAATTCCTGAATCTCTATTCTGTTCTAATAGGAGTAATTGTCGAGGTGACAAATTACTTTCAGTAGTCTTGACTGAGGGACCACTCAAGATGTCAGCCAGGAAAGTTGCCTGTAGGTCAATTTCTGGTTCCATTTCTGACTTTGACATGGTTTCGACAGACTTTTGTTGTTGGGCCATACCTCTAGTGACGATGCATATAGGTTTTATAAAGCTCTCACTTTTATTAAGGTATTGTTTTTTCTTGGATATGGAATGCACCACATCTCCAGCAATATCATTTCCCAGTATTAAAGAAACACCTTTAAACGGAAGTGATTTGTATACACCCACAACTACATTTCCAGTGAAGTACGCACTCTTCAGCTGTATTTGATGCAAAGGAACTTGTACATTTTTCCTTGATACACCTTGAATAGTAAGATCCTGTCCTGTATATGTCGATTGTGACGTAGGAACAGTATTCTCTAAAAGTAGTGAAACCTCAGCCCCTGTATCACGGAGTATTCTGATGTTCTTTTCACTAGTGACACCATTTATTATGGATGACACGGTACCTTCTTCAATGAATGGTAAACAATTGCTTGGTATCTCAGTATCGATGAGATCTGTATCCAAGTTATTTTTGTAAGAGGTATGTTTAGTACTCATGGTGGTTCTATCTGATATAGACTCCTTGGAGCTATGATTAGAATTAGAATTATTGAAAACCATTGTCTCTATTTCAGGAACTATTTCTGGTTTCAAGTTTCCTAGATACGTGTGTTTTGTCAGGTTATCTGCATTAGCACTAGGTATCTCTGTTTGAGTTCTAACATCCTTCTTTACATTTACATGAGTTCTTTGCTTTGGCATTGCTACATACGATAAGACAACATTCTTTTTATTCGGGTTCCCATTCAATATCCAGCACTTTTCCTTAGTATGTCCAATTCGTTTACAATGGCTACAGGTTGGCTTGGAATTTGTTGGACCTTCATTGCTCTGCTGATGTCTCTTTGATTGATAGGATTCATTTGGATTTATGGTTTTCTTTTCTACCTTCATATCTCGATTCTGGAATTTTGATTTATCAACTGTTGTAAATTTATTGCTGGAATGGATAATAACATATTCGTCTGCCATCACTGCTGCTGTTTCTACTTGTTCTACACCTTTGTCTGCTAAATGTATTCTTACATCACCTCTGATGTTATTGTTAAAGTCTTCCATTAGCATAAGATTAGCTAATTTATCAAAGTCTTTGTTTACACCTTTGGATCGAATCCATCTTTCAAAATATTTCTTTTTCTGTCTTAGAAAATCAACATGGGATTGTTCCTGTTCTTTCTTAGACTCGCGAAAAACTTTTCTATATTTTTCAGGTGTTAATGCATAACTTAGCAGTACTCTATTCTTGATCAGTTCATAATCATACAATTCCTCTTCAGTAAGACTTAATACAACATCAAGTGCCTTTCCTTTGTTCAGAGCTGAGCGTAGGAGTATAGCTTTCTTGCCCTCGGGAAATTGATAGTCTCTAGCGTTTCTCTCGAAAATCATGAAGAACTCTTCCACCGAATTATCTTCAAAAACTGGAATATGTTTCTTAAACTTATACAGTTCTGCATCTGCTTCAGAGCTTGCATTCGAATGATTTGACGTACGAGACCTTGCTAGCTCAATTCTTTCTTGGCTTGCTATTTTCTCTCTTGCTATTTCTCTTTCCATCTCTAATTCCATCTTTCTTAACTCAAGTTTAAATTTCCATTCTTCACTTAAGTCACCAGTTGTATGCTTTACTCTTTGTGTTATAGGAAAAGGTAATTCATCATCTGATTCATCATTAATGTTATAATTAGCAGTAGTTTCTTCAATAATTAGTGTACCTTGTTTTCTTAAACACTCAGTTACCTCTTGAAGTAATTTAGTTTTTGATGGCCTAGTTTCTGTGATAGAAATGCCCAATGATTTAGCCAATTCTTTTAATTGTATCATTGACATTTTATTAAGCTGTTCTGAGGTTAGATCGAATATCTCTGGATCCAATGTAAGATTATTTGTGGCCTCCATTTTATATATTAAAAGTTACTATAAATCTTGTTAATAATACAATAAAGAGTCCAACTTACTTTCTGTCCTTTGAATAATTCACTACACCACACAGTTCAGATTTGTCACAACAAGGTCATAAAAATAATACTTTCTTAGAGTTACTTTGTTTGATAAGGTAATACACAAGATAATTTTCCAGGCTGAATAGTTAAGTTTTCCGATTCTCAATAGCAATGTTCAATTCAATCACAATCTTTAGTATATTGTATATTGTTCATATTTTCCAACACAATCCATCCAAGTTACGAGTATGTATTACGGCAGTTGTAAATAGTTTGTGTAAATAGTATAACGATTCTTGAAGTTGAAGCAAATCCTCCAAACGTTTGTTAGTAAATCACTGACGAGCAAAACCCATTTTATTACAAGGCAATTTATTCATCATAATAAATTATGGATGAGACCTTCTATTTATATCACACAAGTATAATTATGATTTATAATGTTATTACGGCTAGAGCCCCCATTCAATTTATGAAAAATAATAGTTATAGTATTGTTATTATTAGTGTGAGTATCCTTGTATTAGTGAAGATCTTATTATATCATTCTGAAGTTTATTTGTAGTTGTCTAGAGTATTCCGTGGTTCTTATAATCCCCTGGCAATTCACATAGCGTAGTTTTAGAGTTTTCAGTTGATTTGCTTCATGTATAATTATTTATGTGGCTCATATTATACAGCAAGAACCTCGATGTTGAGTGGTAGTGTAGATTATTAAAATAGTTGTATAAATATTACACATACACACATGTATATAACTTTGAAATATTGACGTTAACCAAGTTGTGTAGAAAGCAACGATAAATTTGGTTTAATTTACAACATCAATCCAGTAGGAATCCAAATAATATTATATACACAATCAAGAAATACACATATTCCAATTAGTAATGAATATCCTCAATGAACATATAGCATTGTAGTTAATAGTAGAATAATAAATTTTCCATAATACAACTCAAATAGAAACGATTCTCAGAGACTTAATATTAGATGTTACTAGATCGAATGCAAGCCAAGAACTGACCAAAAGTGTCGAATCGCGTAGAAATATATTACGGGTCAATCGTTGGAAAAACCCGACAGCCTAGTGACACTAGAATTTTAATCAAGCCTGCTGTCTGACTGCGTGAACAGATACTTTTTATTAAGAAGAAGCAATAATGCTCTAACAAAATAAGGAGAGACCGGACGACCTTGACATGCTGTATTCGCGTGCACAGTTCATGTTTTTATCGAGGTTAATAAAAAAACAATAATGCTTTAATTAGGTTAGGAAAAACCCGGGGAAAACCGTGAGCTGAGAAATATTTATATCGTTTAAACGCAATTCGCTTAAATGATTTAGTTGGTTTATTAACATTACAATGTAGGGAATTTACGTTTCGTAACATAAGTAATAAAATAAACAATAAAATAAAGTTTTGCGTTGTTTACTTTAACTTGTCATGGTATTAGTGTTATTATTAAATCTTATTCAATGTATCAACTTGCCCCGGGACGTCCATTGATTACGCCAACAATTTTTAGGCAATTTTTACCTCCCCCCTCCCCCTTGTCAACAACTGTCAAACTATATAATTACGTCAACAATTTGTTACCCCCCCCTTCCTGAAACAGTTAACAAATTAAATTTTAAACGCTGCTTTTATGTTTAAAAATAGATTTTAAACGGAAATGTCCATACTATAATTAATTCTTATATATTTTAAGACTTGTTTTAAAGATTTCAAATTGACTAGATTAGATCTAAGAAGGGGGTGTAACATTTTTCCTCCCCCCACCTGCCCCTTCCCAAATAATTTTTTTTTTCAAATCCGAGGATTTTAGCAATATTTCCTTTTGTTTTGTTGACTATTGTTCTTTTTATAGAAATATTTAATCCTTTCTGATTTTCAGTTTCACTAATGAGCTTTTGGTACAATGTTAATTGTTAAATAGTGTAGGGGATATTGTGCACCAGTTGTAAATTAACCTTCTTTTTTAACCCCACATGTTCACCTGTCCTTCTTGCATAATAACCCCCCCTCCACACACACACATTATACACACGGACACGGTAGTTGGCTACCCTGCTCCCTAACTCTCCTACCTTGCACTATTTGTCAATCACACCTAGCAACCTACGCCGCTGATACTAATACATATTTATGTCATACAATTTTTCCAGAGAATTAGAAATAAAAAAAATACTAAATAGAACTATATGTAGTCTATTTCAGCGGTCGGCAACCTAGGACAAGCTTGCCAAACTTGGCACGCAGAGCGATTTTCAATGGCACGCGAGAGACTTCCAAGAAATGTTTTTCCCGGTTCTGAATGAGGAAAACTGACTGTTGCAGCCGATGTTTCTGAATGACGTAGCGACACATTTCAGTGAGTTGAATTTACATTTACAAGGACCACTGGAATGGATTTGCATTGAAACTGAATATATCTTGCCATGAAATAAATTGAATCAATACAAAACATTTAACTACATGTACATCCCTATATAACTCCTTAAATTGACAAACAATTAATGCAGGACAAGTTTATTAACAACTGTTTAACGTAAATTATTAAAATCCTCTAATAATTAAATCTTGCAATGAATATCATAATGTTGTATTTGTATAAAGAAATAATAATTAGTCAGTCATATTTGTTATTTTACAAAACTAACTTGTTTGGCATCAATACAGAATGAAAATAAAAATGTGAACAACTTTTTTAATTAAAGGGAGGTAATTAACCCGTTTTTTTCCCCTAATGTTTCTAATATGTTTCTTTTTTACAAAATAAATGGCTTACAATATATAACTTTAAAGTGATCAAACTGTAAAAAGCATTTGAAAATTATATAAATATTATATGACTAAAGAATGTATATGTATATTTTTAAACATGACATTAACTACCCAGTTTTAATGATTACTACGTATCTATTCCGCTTAACTATAGTATAGTCTCATCTCCGTTGTGGAACTAAAACACAAATTAAACATCTCAGTTAAACTGAGATCAACTATAATATTAGCAGGTATTAGATCCTCAACTTGGCTAACAAATGATAATGTTTATACAATAATTACCATATATGTGAAAGTATGGTAATAAATATTTATGTTTGATATAAATACAAATAAAAATGATGATAATCACAAACACGTTAATTTTGTATTAAATATAAAACGCTTTAATGATTTTCTGTATAAATCTCCTTTGCTTTTGGCCTTGGTCTTGCTATGGAGTTGAATAAAGTGTCCCATAAAAATAATTGTTAAAAAGTAAGCCTATAATAGAGCAGGTTGACTTTTACGCTGTTGGCACGCTGAATGATTTAGAAATTCTAGTTTGGCACACTGTTAGCAATAGGTTTCCGACCCCTGGTCTATTCGACCTAATGTTAATGTTTCACCTATATTAGTCTATATATCAGAATTAGGGATGATCAAAGGAAAGGTAGGCCTAGGCTAGTATTCGACTTCATGTGGTGGGCCACGAATTATTTTTCTGAAGGACATATTTTAAAATAGCATGTTGGATTCACACAATGCACTTCATTCAATGCAATTCAAACATTTTAGTCTCAGATAGAGCCTGTTGTTGTTTTTTAGTTCTATTGCCAATCCCAGCTATCGCTATCGCTTACATGGTATATATAACGAACGCCAGTCTCTGGCGTCTAATTTCACTTCTGTACCTATGAGTCTCAAGCTGGCGAAGTGTGAACACCACTGGTTCCCCGAGTCTGACCAGTGGGCTAATGTATGGGACAAGCGGTCGCCGAAATGTTTCCACTCCTATCTCTGTGGGTGACGGAGAGAGTCGTGGTATCCCGAGCTGCAGGTCTGGAGGTTAATCAGCTTGTTCTGTCCATTTGAGGGGCTTGTAGCGTATAAGGTACCCCGCTGTACGATTTCTGGCGCCTCCGGGGGTGAGGCTGGTGCGACGTACGGAAAGGTATACAAAACGTCCCGTAAAAACTGCTGCTTTCTAAGGTGGTCTTGAGGGGATGTGTTATTTACTTTAGATGGAACATACCCGTCTCAGACAAAATACGCTCGGTCCACGCACCGTCAGCCCACATTACAGGAATACGAGGCAAGCCCTATATGGCTCGAGGGGGCAAATGTACGTTCGTTTAAGGGGAATTCGAACAGAGCAAGTCGACCCAACACGCGACCGCCCTATAGGCGGCCAGCATAGGGCTAGCCTCGGCAGAGTTTGCCCACTCATACCTTTCCATGTCGGAGTGCATGGCCTGCTAACGCTGATCCAAACAAGGTTTTAAGGGTTGGAAAAGACCTTACAATGGGCGTTGAATCAGTGCCGTTGTTAGGGATTTGGGGGCCCGGGGGCTTGGCCTCTTTAGGGGCCCCTGCATTTTGACATTCGACATTATGACATGAGAAAAAACAACAATTCGGACACTCCTTTGGCCCCCCCCCCCCCTAAAGTGGGGCCCAGGGGGACTTTCTAATTTGACCCCCCTCCCCCTCCCCTTGCTACGCCACTGCGTTGAATTAAAGCAGTCGACTCGCCGAATGTGTTCATAGCACTGTCACATAGTCCTTTCAGGTGTGTTTATTGTGATCTATTGTTATTCCAGTCACCATGTCTCGCTAAACAGCGAAGGTGAAGTTATTTACAATTGGTCGGTCACTTTGCCTTGCTAACAATTGCATTAGTTTCCAGTTTCCACCCATACATAGATATACAAACTAACGAGAGTAACACAAAAAGTGTAGCCAGTGCCCTCCCATGGGGGGGGGGGGGCAGAGGGAGGCATATGCCCGGTGGCGACACTTCTAGGGGGGCGACAAATGTAGTCTAAACATAGCGCTAAACAAGCAGTTACAGTATGCAAGGGGGCGGCGCTGAAACTTTTGCCCTGGGGCACTACATAAGCTTGTAAAGGCTCTGAATGTATCTTCCGTAATCAATAAAATAATATAGATCTATTAAAAATTTGTATTAACGTAGAACCATGTTTTTACATGTCTGCTATGCAAGTGGCACAGGACAAATTTAGAATTTTGTAATAAATTTGTATTAGGGGCCTATTAATTATTTTATTTTTAAAAAAGTAATATTGTTGACGTCAACTTTTCTTGACCCCCCCTCCCCCATGTCAACAATTGTCAAACATTTTTCAGGCCCCCCTCCCCCCTATTTTGTTGACGTAATTAATGGACGTCCCCTCAAAAGGGCCTACCTATTCTGTGGGCCTACACGTTACGTTTTACTTTTTTTAGTTGCTATGTTGAAAATTGAGGGAAATGGGGGTTGACGACCTGTTAGTCCTGTTAATTAATTTTACAATTAGATCTAGATCTATAAACTGCATCTAAAGTTTGTCTTTTAAAAAAAAGTTGATAGCCCCGACATCCAAAAAAAATAATTTTGACGGACATGGACAAGTATTAACGTGTATGCATGCATAAAAGGTCACATGCAATAACATTTCCGTTCTTATTGGATCATTTTCTTCGAAACAATGTCTGTGTGCTACTTTACTGGTTGTACTCAAATTTGTTGGGGATTAAAATTTATTTCATTTCCAAAAGATGTTTACAAAATAAAAAAATGTATTGTGGAAGTCAGAAGTGAAAAATCACCTTTTTAAAATATCAAACTTATTGCTTAATGCAAAAGATTTGAAAAGAATTATTGTTATTCGTTTTTTATGAATTTACGCATTTTGTTTTTCAATAACCAAGAAAACGCAACTCTTAACTCATTTATTTTGTAAACAAATAAACATTTTACCTCACGCGACTGACACTTGAGTATTAATTATCGCCTATTCACTTTTGATGTTAAAAACGGATTCCTCATAACTAATATTGTAACCTTTGTATAATTCTAAAAGACTAGAACTGGCCGTCGAGGTTGAAATCAATTGTCAAACACCAGCAAAAGCATGCGTTTTTTGTTTATTAGTTTAACAATAGAACAGGAAGTTCACGAACATTACAGTTTAAAAGGTCACACCTAATTAAGACTCCTCCATAACTACTAGCAAGTATAAAAGATAATAATAATCAATATTTTTTAAAAATTCTTTGCAGGCTAGTGCATTAAGTCGTAAAACTTTCAAAGCAAATTATTGCGATTGACAGTGAATAAACTAAAAGTATAAATATATAATATAATAATTAGCTAAACTTTATGATTGTTAAAAGAACTAAAATTTACTGCATTGATTAAACATTACAAATCATTTAACACAATATTTAAAAGTAATTATTTTACGACAAACACTGCTTCATGAACATAATAATAACAAAGATGGCTACGTCGTTGCCTTTACCGACGTTCCATACTCGGACAGGTTCACTAGTAGGACTAAGTAATAATAACAGGACAGCTCAAAGAAACCATCCAACACACGAATTCAACAATGGGGTTGTTCTTAGCTCTGAACCTTTACGAGATAACCAGTTGTTTGAAGTTAAAATAGATAAAAAGGTAAACCTATAATAGGCTAGGCTATACTCCGCTATGACTATGAGTACTATACTATGAGTATGAGTGTCTATGAGTATGAGCCTATAGACTATAGAATAGAGTATAGAGACTATGTCACTATAGTGTCTATAGATAGGCTAGATCTAGACTAGATCTAGAGACTCTACTCTAGACTAGTCTAGATCTAGTCTAGTAAAATCATAGATTTGATTATTTTGATAGATAAATAAGATATTCAGTTTCAGTAACTTAGGCCTACTTAACTTACTAAGATACTTTACTAAAGTCACTTTACTAAGTACTATACTATATCTTACTAAGTGTTAGAAGTCAAGTAAGACTTGTCCGCCACTAGGCTTTTTACTAAGATTCTACGGAAGATGGACCCAGACATTTATGAAATCTAACTATATGTAATCTATATGATCAGTATATCTCTTACTCTTAGTTAGTCCCTGTACTGTAGAGTGTAGGCTAACTATACTATAGCTACGCCAATAGCCTATACCCTATCAGGCCCTATGCCTATATATAGCCTATATAAGACTATAGTGTCACTATAGTATAGGTATAGTCTACGCCCTTACACTCTATACTCTATACATTTTCTCATTTTGGACTAGCTAGCATGTAAATGTAGGCCTACCAACTATGTAGGCCTACCTACTATAACTAGGCCTATATAAAATGCAACGAATATTAAATAGTTGAATAATGAATAATGCCAATAGTAGTAATAGGCCTACGGGACACAATCAAGGGCGCTATAAGTATAAATTGTCTAAGTCTAAATTCTATATAGGCCCTAGTGTATAGGCTACATGTAGACCTACTACTTGAAGTAGGCCTATTAGGTTCTGAATTAGAAGCTAAGAAGGAGCATATGTGTAACAAAACAGTAGGCCTAACAATTAACATTTTTGTGTCCTGTAGTAAAGCTTAGCCTTTCCTTTAAGGCCTATAGGCCTAACTATATTGTCTATAGACTATACGTATTTATTATAAGCCTATATATATATATATTCTACTGAAAATTCATCAACACTAACCTATAACTTATAGTCACTATAACCAATCCTTGTAATCAGTCAAATTACAACTTCTTGCCAGTACATTATTTCTATTCTTTTCACTCAATATAGGCCTACACCAGACTTTGTACTCATCAGTCTATACTCTATACATTTATTTTTTCCTTTGTATAATGATTAATGACATTGAGTATTGCAAATCCACTCTAAAACTTAGTATTTATAAAAACATCTTAAAAAAAATTTCTCTTCAATTTGATTGATCTCAGAAAACCTTTTCTTTTATTTGCAAAATTCCTTTTTGGACTGTAGTAAAGTATCCTTTTCAGACCCTGTCTGTCCATGGAGATAGTGGAGCAGCATTCAATAGTTTCTGTGGCCACGGCATACAAGAGGATCTTCTTTTCTGACTGTATTACTATACTTGCTGTATAAAATACTGACAATAAAATTCAATAAACATTATAAGATTCATTACAGTTTGTATTTTATTTTTTTCAGGTCAATTCTTGGAGTGGCTCAATTGAAATAGGCGTTACTATCTGTGAACCCAGCAACATGAACTTTCCATTCAGTGCCACTGGCTTTCGTGACGGCACCTGGGTTATGTCTGGCATGTCCATACTTTGTGATGGCCACTCTCTAGTGGAAGAATATGGCTGTGATCTAGATCAACTTTCGGAAGGCGATAGGGTAAGAGCTACAAAGAAATTTAAACACACAATCAATTTATATAACATAAAGAAATCTGTACATGTTACACAAAATGAAATGAAAATTTAAAAGAGTAATTTAATACAAATATATATCTTAGAATATTTATTTTTTTGCATTAGGTTGGGGTAATGAGAACTCCTGAAGGGGAACTACACTTTTTTGTCAACGGGCTTGATCAAGGGGCGGCCGCCACAGGCATTCCATCCACTGTTTATGCTGTTGTTGATCTGTACGGGAAATGTGCTCAAGTATCTATATCTGAACCAACCACTCTGTTTAGAGAAAATAGTAAGTTACGTCTTAAAGTTACTAGTAGATACATTTAGATAACTTTTTATTCTATGTCTTATAAAGTTTACAGACGTGCCTTCTAGTTCTAGATAGAAAATTATTGCGTCCTTGAACAAAAACGAGTAAACTACCTCAGGCTGGTAGAGAGTGGACAGGGCTGGTAGAGAGTGGACAGGGGCTGGTAGAGAGTGGACAGGGGCTGGTAGAGAGTGGACAGGGGCTGGTAGAGAGTGGACAGGGGCTGGTAGAGAGTGGACAGGGGCTGGTAGAGAGTGGACAGGGCTGGTAGAGAGTGGACAGGGGCTGGTAGAGAGTGGACAGGGCTGGTAGAGATTGGACAGGGGCTGGTAGAGAGTGGACAGGGCTGGTAGAGATTGGACAGGGGCTGGTAGAGAGTGGACAGGGCTGGTAGAGAGTGGACAGGGCTGGTAGAGAGTGGACAGGGGCTGGTAGAGAGTGGACAGGGCTGGTAGAGAGTGGACAGGGCTGGTAGAGAGTGGACAGGGGCTGGTAGAGAGTGGACAGGGGCTGGTAGAGATTGGACAGGGGCTGGTAGAGAGTGGACAGGGGCTGGTAGAGAGCCTGCGAGCCTGGGTCATAATGTTGATGGTCAGGTGAACCAACCTCATGACAAGTCTGCCACTCATTACATGAAACTATTTCATATAAATGTAAAACATATTTGATTTGACAGATGATGTGGCCATAGCGTTCATGTAGTATGTGTAGCTGGCCAATGCCAAGCTAACTTAGTGAAATGAGGAGCTTTTTAGACCTGACCTTTCTTTGGGTAACCAGAAATTGAACTTTGGAGCATTGTGTCTTACACATTGTTTCTCTCTCTCTCTGATTTTTTACACTCCCCATGTAGCTTAAGTAAATAGAAAAGTATCCAGTTGGACCAGATTGATCCATGGGGCCGGCGAAGCAGCTTTCACCGGTTTCTATGGCCATGGTATGCTAGGGGATTGTGTGCCAGCACAATGCCCAGCCGCTTTTACTTCACCCCAAATAAAGTCTGGTACCCATCAGAGCTGGGTAGAATCAAGGACACCCTCCAGACCTGAAAACAAATCCTAGCCTGGATTTGAACCCTGGACCATCAGTATGCCAGCCGAATGCGCTGTCTCTCGGCCACCATGCCCCATCATGTAGCATATAGCAGTAACAAAATTCCACTGTACTTGCCAGACCATGGACGAGCCAATGGACTTCATGGCAGTTTTTGTTAATGGCCCCCATTGCTTCTTCCATTGTTCTTCTACATGTTCTCATTGGTTTCCCCTCTTCCTTTTTCCTGTGTCCATCGCAGGCTATGCTGGGAAGCCTCTTTCTGTCCAAGTGAAGAATGTAGCCCTGCCATCATTATCTACTTTTGTTTATTTTGTCTTAGATGTACTGGAATATTTATTCTTCTTTACTTTCTAGCTTTGTTGTATGGGGATATTGCCACAGTCTGATAGTACCATAGTCTGATAGTACCATATTCTACATAAATATAATTAAAATATTTGCTATTCATAATAGAGACTTTTGAAAATATGTTTATCTATATATTATTTGATATTACTATTACATCAAATTGTGTAATAATGAAAGTAATATTTGTAACTTATCAATCGTATATTGTTTTGTTTTTTTGTTTGTTTTTTTAGCTATTCTGAATAATGACTTAACCAATGAGATTGCTCATGACTTTCTGGCTGAAATTTCGAATCAAATTGTCAATGACCTGGCAGCAGAACAGGAAACCAGTCTTTCTGAAGAGGATGGACTTTCCCGTGACTGCCTGCGGTTCCACGAGAAATGTGGCAACCTGGTGAAACTCAGCAACAACAGGCGCTCAGCGGAGCGGCGGAGACCTTTAGATGAATTTAATAACGGGGTTGTCATGACAAACAGACCTTTAAAGGATGACGAAGTGTTTGAAGTAAAATTTTATACCTTTTAAACATTAACTTTTAAGTTACAAGTGGGACAGGGTGGCCTAGCGGCAGTGCACTCAGCTGCTGTCATGGAGGTTTGGGGTTCAAATCCTGGTAAGGGCTAGGATTTCTTTCCAGGACGACTCTGATTCAGCTCAGCTCTGATGGGTACCTGACAGTTGTTTTGGAAAAGTAATTGCGGCTGGGCAATGTGCTGGTCAAACAATTCTTTGTTTGCTGTAACCCTAGAAACGTGTGAATGCTGCTTCACCTGCCCCCAAAGAAGAAAAATGCTTTTAAAAAGGATACTTTAATTACCTTGAGCTACAACCTATGCATAGTTGTCTTAATGTATTTTTTCATCACCTTTAATAATAAACAAATAATAAACAAATACAATATTGTAACTTGTTTTTTAAAAAGAAATTTCTTGCCCATTTTTTTTGCTAGTGAGTTGTTATTAATTCAAGACAACATATTTTATTTGCATTTCAGATCTTGTTAGACAGATTGGTTGATAAATGGTCAGGGTCCATCGAGGTTGGAATCACGACACACAATCCAAATACTTTAGACTTTCCTGCCACAATGACCAATATGAGGAATGCAAATTCCAGTCGTGAGTTTATTCAACACTAATTTTTTTTATCTTACTACTCAAGGGCTGCAATTTTATCATGATGGCTTCCTTTTTTTTTCACAGATGTTATTTGCAGAATCATAACAATTTTGAAAAGTTTTTTTTGAAAAATTTGAGGTTGATTTATAATTAAAAAAAAATTTTTTTTTTCAGGAACTATAATGATGAGTGGGTGTGGCATTTTAACCAACGGTAAAGGCACAAGACGAGAGTATGGACAGTTCAATTTGGATGAGCTTAGTGTAAAAAATATTTATGCCTTCTAATTTCATTATTTATTTTCACACATTTTTTGTGGAGCATTATTCATAACTGTGTCTTGTTTTAAATGAATATCTGGCATTGCATTCATTGCTTTGCTTTTTTTTCCCTTTTAAAGGAAGGTGACAGAATCGGGTTGGTTCGAAAGCCCAACGGCCACCTTCATTACTTTATCAACGGCCTTGACCAAGGTATAGCCTCGACTAACGCACCTTCTCCAGTCTGGGGCGTTGTGGATCTGTATGGGATGGCGGTTAAGGTGACCATCATCGACAGCAACACGGCAGAACCAGAGGTTCCCATTCCAAGCCTTATGGCCCCGCTGCAGCCAGCCGAACACAGTCTGGTCAACACCCTGCGGCAGTTCTTGGATTCTTGTGATGGTAGTGAGCGAGTTGATTCCAGAGTAATTACAGGTGCATACCCTTACAATAATCTTGAAGTATTAATAAAAAAAAAAAAAATACATTGTTGTGATTATAAATAACATAGTGAAAGCGTGCTTGTAGATAAAAAGGATTATTGTTCTAGTTAAACCAGGGTTTATACAGATTGTGAAAGTATAGGAAGACTGACTTGACTTTTCAAGTTTAGAAAAACTGACTAGGATTGTGGAAAGATTGTGAATTTTTCTAAAATGGACAATGTAGTGTAAGAAATATTATTTTATAACTGTATGGTTAAGTTAAGGAGTCCTTAAGTCCCATCATGTTTTTTTTTTCTGAAATTATTCTATGGGTATTTAACAAAACATACACAAACATTCTTTATTTTAACAACTAAGATGCACTACCAGTAAACATGAAGATATATACAAAAACACTTTCCTTATGCGAGAACAAATGCATATAAGTACTCTTTCTTCCCGAGTGGCTTTCGGGCATAAAATGGGTTGCCTGAACAAACCAGGAAAACCCGTAACCTAACATCAATTTAAACATTAATAAAGATGCAAGACTAGACTCGGACCACGGATGAGCATAGGACGCAATAATCTTCTTTATAGAAGGAGTGTCTGTTGTTACGTACTTTGCCCTCTTTTCCCAGCCTCCCCTTATAGCTGACCTCTACTTTCATTGGTTGAGGCGGTGATTGGCCTAGCGTGTAAATGTGTCACGAGTGGACACGGGGTTTTTACTTTTTTAAGTCGTCGTGCTGTGCAGTTGTTTTTCAGTTGTTATGTACTTGTTTGATTGAATTAAAGAGTTTTGCATTGAAAAGTAATGAGTCGACTTGAGAATCCATAAGAATTAATCTAATCACCATACCCCTAGACCCAACCTGTTACACTGTAATATATAAGATAAGATATCTCACACATTCATTGGTGTAAATTGATTTCTGAATCTTGTGTTAAGTTTTAGAAACATGTTTGAATTCTGAACAGATTCTAGATTAAGAAACAATACATTTTTACAGGAGCTAATTTAGTCTGAATGTATAGTATTATAGTTCGTGTTGAGTTAATTAATTACATGAGTAAAGTGCTTTAGATTCTGTTAATTTGTTTTATATTATGCATTTTAGGCTACAGTAAAGGTTAACTTTATTTCACTCTGCACTGCACCCTGTCGAATCATATACTGCATTTTAAACTGACCCAGCATACATATTTTCTGGTGCGTTTTTTTTTTGGAGGGGGGGAGGGGCAACAGCTTTTGTTGCTTTCAAGAGCTGCTGAATATCTGGATAGGGTGCTGTATTGTGTTGCCTAAAAGCTCTTGTAAACAAAGAGTCTTGTTTCATTGACAGAGACTACAGAAGATGTTGAAAAGCTGCTGTTCAGCCCACTTTGTGGAGTCCATGCAGCTGTGATGAATGGCAACAGGACAGCCCACAGACCCAAGTAAGAGCTTTGTTACATGTGCTAAGCATAGAGGACTTTATTTGTTATTCTTAGTTTACTATGGCTGGGAAGCATACAGTGGTCTTATGACAGAGTTTGAAGCCTCATATCCATTTTCTATTATTACTGTTGATTCTTTACACCAGTCTGCACTGCAATATACAGAGTTTATAATTTGTAAAACTTCTCAGTTTGGCTTTTACACTCGGAATATTTATATATATCTGTATTATGTGGAGGCACAGTGGCCGAGCGGAAGCGCATTTGACTGGCGATTCAAAGGTTCTGGGTTCGAATCCTGGTGGAGGCTAGGATTTTTTCCAGGGACTTGAGGGTGTCCCAGAGTCAACCCAGCTCTGACGGGTACCTGACATTAGTTGGGGTAAAGTAAAGGTGGCTGTGCATTGTGCTGGCCACACATCCCTTGGTATGCAGCGGCCACAGAAACTGGTGACCGCTGCTTCACCAGCCCTATGATTAGTTTTGTCCGAAGGGTACTTTATTTTTTTTTAAATATATTATGTAATGAAATCATTCATCAATGCCAAGATTTAATAATTATATTTGTATTTTTATTACTTTTTGAAATGCAAAAAATTTTTTTTGTTAATTTCAGCGCCACTGAAGATTTTAACAATGGCGTTATCCTGACTAATCGTATTCTCCGCCCGAATGAAATTTTTGAGGTTCGCCTGGACAAGCTGGTGGACAAGTGGGCGGGTTCTATAGAAATAGGCCTGACCACCCACAAGCCCACAGAACTGGACTTCCCTTCGACCATGACGAACATTAGGTCCGGCACCTGGATGATGACGGGCAATGGGGTCATGCACAACGGGTCTACAATAATTGAGGACTATGGCCAGAATCTTGACCGTCTTAAGGTAAAAGAAAATTTCCGTAATATTAATAAGCAACATATTATTTGTCATTTTTAAGATAAGGCTTTCTTTCACTATCAGAAATGGTCTTCAGCTCCAAATGTCTTCATAACAAATTTAGTACAATTAATGCCTTTTTAAAAGAGATTTTACCCCTTAAATCATAGGTTCTCAACCTTGTTCGGCTCACCGCCCCCCACCTTTATTTTAGTGTCCATTCCCCCCCACCCCTCTGGAAGTTAAAGGGTCAATATAGTGTCACGTGCGAAATCAGCTACTGACGTTAGATGATATTTTTAGTAATGTATTATTATATATTATTTTGATTCATATCCATCTTGGATCTCACAAGGTTGTATAAGAATTTATATTGATGTTATTGAATTAGTTTTGATGTTTATTTGACTCGTCGCGATATGAATCTTTTGTGTATAAAGTGATTTAGATAAACTGTACCTTAATATATAGGAAATCCACAATCCTGTTTGAAATTGAACACAAATTTTATTCCAACAAGTTGAGATGATAAAATATAACAATACCACAGAATACATGTACCAGTATTATATAATGAAACTTAATCAGTTGAGATTCTTCTATAATGAGTTAAGCTGTAATCCTATCTTTAAGAAAGTGGTCAAAAACAGTCCTCACACATTAGCGCCCAAACTAGAACTAAACTAAACGGTATTCCACCCTCGTGCATATGACGTATTTTATAGCTATGACGTAGTGTCTAGACATATGCATGTTTTATTCCTAACACGGAAACATTTCGGGTTTAAGATTATTTCATTTTAACTTTAGTTAATAATAACAGAACCAATATAATATGGAAATAAATCTACTCGTAACACTCGCCCCCCCTTAAGACACAAAGGAATTACAGACAGCGTTAAGTATGGAATTCTTTGTAGAGTACCCATAAAATGAACCGAATTCCCAAACTATTCGTAAGATTTAATTGACTATTGGACAATCTTTTAAAGATTAAAATGAACCATATATTACATATCCCCTTAATAACAAAGTCGCTATTATGGAATCCCTTATCACATTATCGTATCAATGATTATTAATTAAACATTTATTTATCAATTAATATTTACAATTATGATTATTGTGTGTACAACGTTGACCATAAAACTATTACCACCAATAACCAATTCCCACAGAATTGATATGAATTACCCAAATAAGTGGAACCGATTAATAATTGATAGATAATTCTTTAGAAAATTTAATTTATTTATAACCGATCACTGTATCATTAACTAATGATTTTCAGTTATTATATGATTATTATGATGTCTCAATTATGACATCAAGAATATTTAAAAAAAAAATGTTATAATCTCAGCTGATTTAGCTTTTACATAGCATAAAATAAGACATCCAAATTATAACATGACGACATAGAAACAAACAATTTTCAAAACACATCAATAATCAATTGAACAAACACAAGTGTGGATGTATTCAAGTTAAATACCGGTGTGTGTGCAACTGATGTATGCAATAGTTACCTTTTACCTTACAACGTATGATTGTTTCTAGTAGAATTTGAAGTTTTGTTCTGTAATGTTTCATATTGCAATATTTCAAAACATAGTTTATTTATTGTCATATTTACAATAATATAAATGTTAATCAATACAATGAATGACATAAAAGAAAACATTTAATGAGAAACTGACTTTCATCTTCTGGTTTACCAGTTACATGCGCGACAACGTGTCAGCGACCACATTTTGTTTACCTGGTAAATATAACACATTTAAATTATATGCTTGGAGGAATAAGCTCCAGCGAATAATTCTTTGGTTCTGTTTAACCCTGGAAAGGAAAACTAAAGGGTTATGATCAGTTAAAATATCAATTGGATATGGAGAACCATTGATATAAAAATCAAAATGTTTCAATGCCAGGATTAATCCTAAAAGTTCCTTTTCTATCACACTATAGTTTCTTTGATGCTTATCAAATTTTTGAGAGTAAAAACTAATCGGGTGTTCCAATGAATCATCACCCTTTTGGGAAATGACCGCTCCCATCCCTGTATCACACGCGTCAACGGTAATTTTAAAGGGTTTACTGTAATTGGGTGTTACTAATACAGGTGCCTCAGAAAGAACATCTTTTAATTTATCAAAGGCCTGGTGGCATTCATTAGACCATTTGAAAGTGCAATTCTTCTTTAATAGATTTGTTAATGGACATGTAATGGTTGAGAAATTTTGACAGAACCGACGGTAGTACCCCGCCATCCCGAGAAAACTACGGAGTTGTTTACAGGTTTCAGGAACAGGGAACTCACGAACAGCCTTAACCTTTGCATTTAATGGTTTTACCAAACCATTTCCCACTATGTGACCTAGATACTCGATGGTTGCATGGCAGAACTGACTCTTAGTCAAGTTAATGGTGAGATTAGAATGAGTCAATTTCGTAAATAACAAATGTAGTTGATCTAAATGAGATTTAAAATCGTCACTAAAGACAACAATATCATCGAGGTATGCATGACATTTAGGAATGTCCTGAGTAATGGTATTTATTAACCGTTGAAAAGTAGAGGGTGCATTAACCATACCAAAGGGCATGACCTTAAATTTGTACAGTCCGTCAGGGGTTACAAACGATGATATCTCCTGAGCCCTCTCCGTCAGGGGAATCTGAAAATACGCCATCAATAGGTCAATTTTTGTCACAAACTTAGCATTACTCACTTGATCTATTAGATCGTCGATTCTTGGTATTGGATAGGAATCAGTTTTTGTCACTTTGTTTACCTTACGGTAGTCCACACAAAACCTCATGGATCCATCGGCTTTAGGTACCAATACGCAAGGGGAAGACCAGTCACTACTACTAGGTGTAATAATGTCATTGTCAAGCATGTAGTGAACCTCTTTACGGATGCATTCTAACTGGATAGGATTTGACCTGTATGGATGTTGTTTAATAGCTTTAGTATTTTCATTTAAAATAACATCATGCTTAACTACACTAGTTCTACTAGGTACATCTCCAAATAAATGGATATTTTCATTAATTAGACCTTTGATAGCGGATTGTTCGCAATCAGGTAAATGTGCCAATTTTTCATTTAGGTTTTTCAGAGCTTTTGTATTTTGCAGTTTGCTTTCTGCCACTTCACGCTCAATTTCGGGTGAATTATTCCCGACTTTAATAACAGTGTTTACCGAGGCAACAACATTTTGTTCTTCTCTGGTAATGTATGGTTTCAACATATTGATATGGCACACTCGTTGCGATTTCCGTCTATCAGGGGTCTTTACAAGATAGTTAACCTCACTAAGCTTAGCCATAACCTCGTAGGGTCCTGTAAACTTGGCACTCAGGGGTTGACCAGACAGTGGCGTCAGCATGAGAACTTTATCACCAGGTTGGAAGATACGGGTTCTTGCGTTGACGTCATAATAGACCTTCATCCTGTCTTGTGCCTGCAAAAGATTAGATCTGACAACTTTTAATGCATTATACAGTCTATTTTTAAAATTTTCCACGTATGTCAGTAGACCAGTGTCTTCAGTGGATGACAACCATGTCTCTTGTAACAGCTTTAGTGGTCCACGAACTGTGTGTCCGAATACCAGTTCAAAGGGACTGAAACCAAGAGATTCTTGTACAGCCTCTCTAGTTGCGAAGAGTGCGAAGGGAATACCACGATCCCAGTCGTCGTTATGCTCGAAACAGAAAGTACGGAGCATATTTTTCAATGTTTGGTGGTATCGTTCCAGTGCGCCTTGACTCTGTGGATGATATGCACTCGATACTGCATGACGAATACCCAGCCGTTCTAAGACTTGGCGAAATAACTTCGATGTGAAATTTGAACCTTGATCTGACTGCACAGTTTTCGGAAGACCATATCGGGTGAAGAATCCGATAAGTGCATCAAAGATTTTGTCGGCATTGATGCTACGTAGAGGAATAGCCTCTGGAAATCTCGTTGCCGAACACATTATAGTGAACAGATACTGGTGGCCAGCCTTAGTTTTAGGCAACGGACCGACGCAGTCTATAATGATGTGACTGAAGGGTTCTGAGAATGCTGGTATGGGTCGTAGAGGAGCTACCGGAATGGTCTGATTCGGCTTGCCGACCATCTGGCAGACATGACATGATCTGCAAAACGATGTGACGTCACGACGTAGGCCAGGCCAGAAGAAATATGGAAGAATCCTATCGAAGGTTTTCTGAATCCCTAGGTGACCAGCATACGGTGAATCATGGGCCATATGTAGTATGTCCTTGCGGTAAACATTGGGTACCACGATTTGATGTACTTCGCTGCATGTTTCATCGTCGTTTTCTTTCCCTCTCCATTTCCTCATTAACAACTCGTCCCTCAGGTAATAACCTGCGGCCATTGTTTCTAATTCTCCTTCATTCTTTGCTTCCTCTTTTAGCTTCCCGATCTCTGGATCTTTGCCTTGAGCAAGAATGAGTAGTTGTCTAGGCGACAAATTATTTTGATCAGTATGACTTGAGTGACCACCTAGAACATCCGCCATGAAGGTTGCTTGTAAGTCAATCTCTGGTGTTGGTTCTGGTTTCTTTGTCGATTCATTAGTCATCTGCTGTTTCTCCATAGCTCTGGTGATAACACATACTGAATTGTCAGTATTCTTACACTGAACAGAGTCTTTGGTTTCTTTAAGTACAGGATGTACCTGATTTTTGGCAATGTCACTTCCTAAAAGTAATGAAATGCCTCTGTAGGGAAATTTCTTCACTATCCCAGCAATAACAGATCCAGTGAAGTAATTACACTTCAACTGTATACGATGTAACGGTGCCGTAAGTGTTCCAGCCATAGTACTGATTAAAGCATACTGGCCTGTATGAGTCAATTTCGACGTTGGTACAGTATTCTTCAACAGTAGAGATATATCAGCACCGGAGTCACGTAGAATTTTAATCTTCCGTTCTCTAGCTTGATTATCTATAGGTGACACATAGCCCTCGCTAACATCCGATAGCATGCACTCGGGTAGTTCTCTGCCTACTGAGTTTCTTGCTACACTACTGCCTCCATAAGTAAACGTTTTATTTACTGATTGCTCATCTGTCACACTCCCTTTGGAGTTGAAACTAGAATGTTCAATAGCCTCGGTCTTCATTTCAAAGACTTTTTCCGACTTTGAGCAACTTGGACATGCGTGTTTCGCCATCTCCTCATGACTAACATCAAATGTCTTTCTATCAGTTTTAATTCTTTTGTGGGCAGTTTTATTTCTATGAGTTTCAGTTTGTACGGCGATGTGTGATAAAACCACGTTGTTCTTGTTTTTAATGGGTCTTTTCTCTTTATGTAGACTCCAACAATTCTCTTTTATATGTCCATCTTTCTTACAGAATGTACAGGTAATTCTCTTTTGTACAAAACTTGAATTCTCTTGTTTATCGGCTTTTTGTTTACTTTTATCATCTGTCGATCTTAACTTCCTCTCTGTATTACTGTTTTGAGTCCTCAAACTTGTTCTGTCATTTTGAAAATAATGGCTATGCGGGTGAATAATGACGTATTCATCGGCTTTAACTGCTGCTTGTTCTGCTATTTCAATACCACGATCAGCCAAATGAACTTTTATATCAGTGCGAATCTTCTCAGTAAAATCCTCCATCAGTATGAGATTATATAGTTTCTCATAATCTTTATTCACATTCTTAGAACGTAACCATCGATCAAAATACTTTTTCTCTAATCTCAGGAAGTCAACATGTGAAACTTCTGGTTCCTTCTTGTACTCACGATATAACTTTCGATACTTTTCTGGAGTTAGAACATAACTCAATAGTACTCTGCTCTTTATTAGTTCATAATCATTGCA
The DNA here is from genome assembly GCA_949126835.1 of Anisus vortex. Taxonomy (NCBI): domain Eukaryota; kingdom Metazoa; phylum Mollusca; class Gastropoda; family Planorbidae; genus Anisus; species Anisus vortex. The sequence continues at coordinate 11,946,607 of OX421507.1, read as the reverse complement.
TTCCTCTGGAGTCAAATTCAATACAACATCTAGAGCCTTGCCTTTTGTTAGAGCTGAACGTAAAAGTACGGCTTTCTTATCTTCAGGAAATTTATAATCGATCGAGTTTCTTTCGAAGACCATAAAGAACTCATCAATCTCTATGTTCTCCATGCTTGGGACATGCTTTTTAAACTTATATAGTTCTACATTATTTGTTTCCTGAATCGTATGAGTTGATGAACGAGACTTTGCCAATTCAATCCTTTCATTACTAGCGATTCTTTCTTTTTCCAATTCTTTCTCCTTCAATTGTAATTGTACTTCTATTCTTTTACCCTCTAATTGTACTTGAATTTCTAACTTCTTCATTTCTAACTGGAATTTCATGTCTGCACTTAGTTCATTTCCATTCATTTTAAATTCATGGTTATTTATGTCTGTTTTCAGGGTTTCTGATACATTGAGAACCACTGATTCTTCATTATTCATAGTATTTTCTTCAAGCATTGCACCATGTCTTTTCAAACATTCCTTAATATCTTGAATCAATTTACTCCTTACTGGTGTAACTTCAGTAATGTCTATTCCCAGAGAATTTGCCATCTCTTTTAACTGGGTTAGTGACATGCTATTTAACTGTTCTGACGTGATAGCAAAAATATTCAATTGCTCCAACGTAAGATTAGCTTCCGCCATGTTTTATATTAATGACGTAAATAGAAGATAAAAAATTTCAACTTTACCTTTTATAAAGTCCTTTGAAATATTTTACACCACTGTTAATTTGTAGAAGATAAATTTTAAGGATGGTTGTGTACAAAGCTGAAAACAGTATGTCCGAACACAGACAGTGCCTCCCACGTAGACAGAATTTGAATAAATATTTGTTGTAAATCGTTTTCACTAAAACAGTTGTATATTCTCAATTCTTATACATACAAACTTTAGATCCAGGACTTGAGCCCCCAATCTTTTGTCACGTGCGAAATCAGCTACTGACGTTAGATGATATTTTTAGTAATGTATTATTATATATTATTTTGATTCATCTTGGATCTCACAAGGTTGTATAAGAATCTATATTGATGTTATTGAATTAGTTTTGATGTTTATTTGACTCGTCGCGATATGAATCTTTTGTGTATAAAGTGATTTAGATAAACTGTACCTTAATATATAGGAAATCCACAATCCTGTTTGAAATTGAACACAAATTTTATTCCAACAAGTTGAGATGATAAAATATAACAATACCACAGAATACATGTACCAGTATTATATAATGAAACTTAATCAGTTGAGATTCTTCTATAATGAGTTAAGCTGTAATCCTATCTTTAAGAAAGTGGTCAAAAACAGTCCTCACACATTAGCGCCCAAACTAGAACTAAACTAAACGGTATTCCACCCTCGTGCATATGACGTATTTTATAGCTATGACGTAGTGTCTAGACATATGCATGTTTTATTCCTAACACGGAAACATTTCGGGTTTAAGATTATTTCATTTTAACTTTAGTTAATAATAACAGAACCAATATAATATGGAAATAAATCTACTCGTAACAATAGTTTCCGCAATTATTCTTAGGCCGACCAGATTTGAGTGTTTATTTATTATCTTTAAAAAAAAAACAACAGAAAAGGAAACATATTGTAAGAAACAATAGATTGAAAAATTACCTAAGCTTAAACAAAAGGCTTAAAAAAATCAATATTATTGTGAATCGTTTGCCTAGTGTGTTGCTAGTAGTTTGTCTATATTTGTTTCAATTTTGGTTGCAAAATACTTAGGTCTCCACGCTTCACTATTTGCAGCTTGTTTTTCTTTTTCTTTTGACAACCAAATGGTATTAGCATAAAACCCACTTTCCACAAAAGAGGATGATAAAAATGCAATGCTAAAAATGTTGACAAAACTCACAGACCTAGTGAAACTGATTTTCTCCCAAAGAATCGCATTTGCTTTTCAAAAACTCGAGCACCGAATCCAAGTCCCATACATTATATTTAAACAGTCATCTTCTGCTAACCAACCTCTGTGTCTCTGTGTGCAGTAGCCATCGCTTATAGTCCTCGTCAATGAACAATATTTATTTTGCAACATAGTACATAAGTACAATAAAGGCATCGATCTAGTCAAAGACATAACAAGAAAATGATAAACTTGGCAAACAATAAAAAATTATATCGAGACAATAATAGTACTACATATAATGTAATCTAAATTAGGGGTCGGCAACCAAAGACACGCGTGCCAAACTTGGCATGCTGGGCGATTTTTTTCAATGATACACGAAAGACCTCCAAGAGGTGGTTTTTTATTGATAAAAACACCAACAAGATTTTCCGCTTCTAAATGAGGCAAACTGACAGTTAAAGCCGAAGTTTCAGAATGACGAAAACTGACAATTGAAGCCGAAGTTTCTGAATGAGGAAAACTGACAGTTGAAGCCGATGTTTCTGAATGAGGAAAACTGACAGTTGAAGCCGAAGTTTCTGAGTGAGGAAAACGGACTGTTGAAGCTGATGTTTCTGACTGAGGAAACTGACTATTTAAGCCGATGTTTTTGACTGAGGAAAACTGACTGTTGAAGCTGATGTTTCTGAATGAGGAAAACGGACTGTTGAAGCCAATGTTTCTGAATGAGGAAACTGACTGTTGAAGCCGATGTTTCTGCATTGGAAAACGGACTGTTGAAGCCGATGTTTCTGAATGTGGAAACTGACTATTGAAGCCGATGTTTTTGAATGAGGAAAACTGACTGTTGAAGCCGATGTTTCTGAATGAGGAAACTGACTGTTGAAGCTGATGTTTTTGAATGAGGAAAACTGACTGTTGAAGCCAATGTTTCTGAATGAGGAAACTGACTGTTGAAGCCGATGTTTCGGCATTGGAAAACGGACTGTTGAAGCCGATGTTTCTGAATGAGGAAACTGACTATTGAAGCCGATGTTTTTGAATGAGGAAAACTGACTGTTAAAGCCGATGTTTCTGAATGAGGAAAACGGACTGTTGAAGCCAATGTTTCTGAATGAGTAATACTGACTGTTGAAGCTGATGTTTCTGCATGGGAAAACTGACTGTTGAAGCCAATGTTTCTGAATGAGGAAAACGGACTGTTGAAGCCGATGTTTTTGAATGAGGAAAATTGACTGTTGAAGCCAATGATTCTGACACATTGCAGTGAGTTGAACTTGCATTTACATTTGCACTGGAATGGATCTGCATTGAAATTTGACATATATTGCCCTAAAAACAATTTGAAAACACTTTTCTACATGTACATTCCTATTTTAAAGAATATATTAAGATAGTTGGGCTTTTTCAGAAGTAAGCTTAGGCTATATCGAAGCACTCGAAGCAGAGTTGTTTAATCAAACATCAAAGGCAAAACTTTCAAATTGATGGACTCATTTTTCTAATACCACACCAAGCCTAACTGGTTTTATATTACTACAACCATCTTAGATGTATATCTTTTTTAAGTGAAGGAATATTGGCGATTTTGAAAAGGAGCAAGTTAAATTTTAAACATATAAAAAATGGGCATCTGAATGTGTCCATTTGCGAAAAAATCTGGGAGTAAGCTGCTTAGGAAAGTCAGCTTCTATTCTCAACTGATTGGCATTCGCCAGTTTACTTTCAGCTTTTGGTTCAACTTACACCTGTGAACAGATTTAATCGCACATCAAAGCTGTTTTAAGCATACAAAGAGGTCACCTACACTTGACAGCTCATTAATTGATACAGACTAATTACATTTAAACAACTTTTTATGCTCTTCTTGTTTAATTAACATAAATAAAATAAATTCTAAAACAAATTTATTTGTATTATTAATTTACAAATACATTATACTTATTTAATAGCACTATAGTATGTAATTTATGTAATTATTAATGTTTAAAATATAAACTCCTTAAAATGGACAAACAATTAATGTAGCAAATGTTTATTAACAACTGTTTAACGTAAATTATGTTAAATCCTCTAATAATTAAATTTGGTTATGAATAGGCCTACCATAATGTTAAATTTATATAAAGAAATAATAACTAATCAGTAATATTTGTTATAATAAAAAAGATAATTTGTTTGTCATCACTATTGAATCAAATATGGCAATGGGTTTTTTTTAATTAAAGGGAGATAATTAACCTGTTTCATTTCAGCTAATATTTCTAATGTTTTTTTCTCTTCTTTTTTAAAAAATAAATGGCTTACAATTTTTAACTTTAAAATGATCAAACTGTAAAAAGAATTGGAAAATTATATAAATATTATCTAACTAAAGAATTTATATGTATATTTTCAAACATTACATTAACTACCCAGTGTGTATGATTACTTAATTACTATGTAACTAAACACTTAATGACGCTAAATCTGTCTTTATTAGGGCAAAAGCATTTTAAGATCAAACAATCATAAATATTAGCACCTAAAGACATCAAATTTTCCTATGACTGGATGAGTCCACGCTACGAGACAATCATGCTTAACTTTTAGCATACATTAATTCAGTACAAGGATAGGTCGGCGACAGGGATAGAACCCTGTTACGTGTCCTTGATAGAACCCGCTACGTGTCCTTTGACAGTCCGATGAAGTAACCACAGGACCAGCCGGCCGCACACCATACTTGTCTAATACTGAACCCTACTTCTTCGAAAAGTCAATGCAATTCCTATTTCTTATTAGTATAATAATATGTATGCCTACTGTTGGGGGATATCACATATTTAGCAGCACTAGCGTTTACATCACATTTCATCCAAAAACTAATTGATTCAAATAGCTGAGGTGTTCAAATTATATCAGGCATGTGTGTACCGCCCACTTGCCCTTCACCGCCCCCCAATCGCCCCCTGGAACGTTAGAGCCCCCCCTTAAAGCTTCTCACCCCCCCCCCCCGGGGGCGATAACGCCCCCGTTGAGAACCTATGCCTTAAATGATGTGAACAGGCAGAGTAATGAAGAAATCAAAATCTCATAAAGCACCAGGCACAAATAAATTCCATAATGTGATCTTGGTAACTCTGGGCCTGATAGGGAAAATTGCCATGCCATTCACTTTAAACAAAACCTGGGGCAGAAACAAAGTTCTTTAAAACATTAAGAAATTTCACCATTATTCCTTTATTTACTAAAGGAAAACCTTTGAAAGGTAATTAGGCTTTAGTAGATGTCTAGTTCTCTTCACTTACATATTTGTGTGGCTTGCAGAAAATTGAAAGAAATATATTGCAGCAGTTATGATTCATGCAATCGTAATTGACAAATTGGTCATTTACATGACAAGTCTTTGATTTTTTACATTATCTTTTAGTTTGGTTCATTATTCATTAGATTTTTTTATTTTTTTGCTTTTTATAATTTTTGCATGTTTGGAGATTTTGTTAGCCATAATCTCATCGTTAGAGATGTATAATTCCATCACCTTTTAAATAATTAGTGATTTCAGTCATTGTATTGCTTATCTCTACAGATTGGTGACAGAGTGGGCGTGGTTAGGAAAAGTGATGGCACGGTACATTTCTTTGTGAATGGAGTTGACCAAGGGGCCTGCTCCGCCAACGTTCCAGCCAATGTGTATGGTGTTATTGACCTGTATGGAATGGCGGCCCAGGCCACCATAGTGGACCTGTCAGGTAAAAACTTCCTACTCACTGGCCTCTGGTCTTAGAATAATACAGTTATTTCATATGCATATGTAATCTAGACTTCTATTAAAATGAAATGTTATGGGGAAAAACATCATAAAGAGAGGTCTATAGAATGCAACATTAAGAAAAACAAATATTTAGAGAAAAGTATGAGAAATAACTTCACCTGTTTAAAGTACTCAACATAAATGCTTTGTGATAAACTAAATTGTCATGCTGGCATTTTTAAAATTATCTAGGAGCTTAAACTATTTGATTGGGAAACTTGAAACAGGAACTTCCTTAGTTTTCAATGTTTGTAATCCCAGGTCTTCTGTCTTCCATCTAGAGTCTGGTTCACTATGATATAATATGCTCAAGCGCTCTCTGAATGTTTATAGAAGAATTTACAGGGCTTTGTGCTGGCCACACAATCCTCTAGTAATCAATGGCCACCAAAACTGGTGCACTGATCAATGATAAGTAGCTTCTTTAGACACTTAGAAAAACAACAATTACACCCATGCTTGACTTATATAGGTTTTGGTGCAGTAAGTGCTAGAATGGATTTTCCAGAAGGTGACAGAATGCGAAGGAAAATGTTTACTAGAAATATTTAGAGACTACAAGAACACATATTTTCTCTTATTCTTTATCGCTCCCTGTGGAGCATAAGGCAGCAACATAGTTTTGCCAGGCCTCCCTATCCTGGGCAAGCCATCTGATTTCATGCCATGTTTTGTTGGTGGCCTTTGCTTCCTCGTTCATTGTCCTCCTCCATTGGGAGCCTCATTTTGTCCATGCGGAGGATGTGACCCAGCCATCTCCATCTTCTTTTCTTGATTTCCTCGATGATGAAGTTTATTCCAGTTCTCTTTCGAACTTCACTGTTGGAGATGTGGTCTTCCCAGTTAATCTTTAGTATGCGTCGGAGACATCTTCCTTCAAACCCTCTAAGGCGGCTTTTGATTTTGGTATTGGTCTTCCAGGTCTCTGCTGCATAGAGAAGGACTGAGCATACATTTGACTTGTAAAGTTTCAGTTTTGTTCTTAGTTGCACATATTGGACTACAGAAAAAATCTCTTAGCCATTAAAAATAACTCTAAATGACTTATCAATACAATTCTAAATATATTATATAAAAAACTATTTTGACATGTTGCACACATATAACAAATGTCTTTAGGTGTTCTTTTAGTTATGGAAAAAAGGTTAAAGAAATAATGAAGCTATGATTCCAGCATTTTAAATTGTTGCAGCAGACGCGCTGACCTCCCCTGACACAGACTCCAGCGTGTTCACGGACCCTGACCAGCTGAAGTTCAACCACCTCCATGGCCACAACGCCACAGTCCTCCACAACGGCCTGACAGCGTCCAGGCCCAACGCCACTGGGGAGTTCAATGACGCCATCGTGATGAGTAACAGGCCGCTCCGGGACGGGGAGCTCTTTGAGGTGGTCATTGAGAAAATGGTGGACAGGTGGTCGGGCTCGTTGGAAGCAGGTATTTCTCTTGTTTCACCAGCTTTTTTTACCGTAGCATTGTTTTAACTCATCAATATAATTAGATATCTCTCTCTATATATAATTGTGTTGCACAAGTATTAATAGTAGATTATATTATATGTTAAGGTGTTACACTTGTCAAGCCAGAAGAGATAGAATTCCCAAACACCATGACAGATATAGAACATGACACCTGGATGCTGAGGTTGGTGATGTCAGATTTTAAACAATTCATTTTTTTGTTTACATTTCCCAAATGTTTTTTTTTTAAGATTGTTATAGATTTCCACCATTTATCTACTTGAAATTACATTTTTAAGACTTTTATTAAATCTCACACCACTAGTTTTGGCTTTTTCGAATTTTATAACACTGGTCCAACACAGACCTAAATAGACAAATCATATTGATTATGCTGCTTAAAAAAAAAATTGCAGTAAACTTTAACTTTTAAAGAAATTTATTTAAACTTTTGTTTTCTAAAGATGTATATTACTGATGGCCCACAAAGATTTTACATAAAGATTTATATTGCTGAGCGCCCAGAAAGATATAACATACATAAAGATGTACCGGTACATTGTTGAGGCCCCACAAAGATGTTACAAAAAGATGTATATTGCTGGGGACCACAAAGATGCTACATAAAGATGTTTATTTCTGGGGCCCACAAAGATTTTTGTTGTTGGTAGCATGCAGCCGTTACTGACCAGGAGTTTGCTTATTCCACACAATTTCTTTATTTCCTCAGTGGTTCAGCCATAATGCAGGACGGTGCCACCATTCGAAACGGTTACCCACTTGACCTGGACACGCTGACTGTCGGCTCCAGGGTTGGGATGATGCGGTGCTCTGACGGCACGCTGCATTACTACCTGGATGGTGTGGACCAGGGTGTGGCCTGTGCTGACATTGCACCAGGTAGGTTTCCTGTGACTGGAAGACATTATTTTAAAGGATGATTTAATGTGCTAGAGCACTTAATATGAGGCAGAGAGGGGGTGGACGAAGATATGGACAGCTGATATTAGTTGATATGAAGGGGAATCACATAATAGCAGGGGGATTGTGCTTGCCACTCTATCTAATGAAATATGTTAAGAAAAAAACAACAGTAAAATTACTACAGGATGACTTTTGCCTACTGTCAATCAACCACCCAGCTTTCTGTCAATGACTACTTGAAAATGTTTCTGTCTAGTCTACAATAGTCAACATTTCCTCCCATTCTTAATGTCATGTCTCGGTTGCATTGAAAACTTTGCTTCACCACAATCCAATCTCCATTAAAATTATTTCCTTGTTTTTTTTTCAAATAACTTGTAATTGAGCCTTGTGTACTTTTTTTTTGATCAACCTAGAAATAAGAATTTATTTTTTAGCCATCACTTACCTGTAACAAGGGTATCCCCAGAGACCTATATCCCTACATTATTATATTATTATTTTACCTTGATTTAATTAATCAAAACTTGTAATGCTTCTTTGGGCAACATTCCATTATAATTGACCTATTTAGGTAGAGGGAAGAAATGTGGTAAATCTGAGTTTTAAATTCTTGTAACTTTTAGGTTAAAAGACTACATTATAGTTGTCAAAATTCTGAAGTATTCTGTTTATTGTTTCTTTAAGTAATTAAATAAGTTGTAGTTGTGATCATAATTCCTACTAATGTCGCCATTACCTGCTACAGTCTTGTGATGCCATTACCTGCTACAGGCTTGTGATGACATTACCTGCTACAGGCTTGTGAGAGTGTGACTGACTATCTTTCTCTCTCTCCATGTTCAGGTGTGTACGCTGTCATAGACCTGTACGGCCAGTGTGCCCAGGTGAGCATGTCCTCGGGCACTGTGGTTGTTCCGTCCACCGAGATGATCCAGCAGCTGTCCAGTGTGCAGACGGAGCAGGTTTCAACTCCTTCCGTGGCCAATGCAGGTACGTCCAGTAAAAACCTCACCAATTCCTGTATTTAATTATAAGTATATTTGAAAACTTTTCTTTCTTTTCTCTTAGTTTTTGGTCTATGACAAAAGGAGAACATGCCAATACAGATATTTCAACTCTATGTTTCTTTAATGATATTAAAATCTCCATTAACCCCAAAATATTTTAAAATGTCTACATAAAACATAAATAAAGTTGTTCGTAAACTGTAGGGTCCAGCAGAGTTCTTTTACAGGGGCCCAGCAAAATATAGCAGGAAGTGTATAATTCTTTTTTTTTTTTTAATTCAATGTGTTAAAACACAACATCTAGGGCTTCGAATTGTGTCTGGAAAATGTTGGGGGTCATCTGTGACAAAATATTTTTTAATGTTCAACATGACATAAAAATACAACAAGATAAAGCATTGATGAATATAAAAATGTTTACATAAAAACATAAGAACAAAGAGAACATAAGTTTATTGTATGTTGTACTTGTGTCCAGAGCTGACCCACAGATTCAGCAAATGTTGTGGTAAGAATATCAATCTGATGAACAATTCCATTGAAGCCAGCCGTGTTCAGAGCTACAACCATGGCATTGTACTGAGCTCAGAGCCTCTCAAGTATGATGAGGTGTTTGAGGTAAGTCAAAACAAGTTGGTTGTATTCATTTAAACATCAGTGGACTCATGGTAATTTTGTTTATGTAGGCAGTCATAAATGATATCCAAATATGATACTTTATAAATACTTTAAAAATAGAAGAAAAAAATGGATTGGGTGAGTAAAAGATCATTTCTTGTGTGTGTGTGTGTGGGCAGAGGGATTGGGGATGGAGTATCACAGTTTGTTAAAGGTTCTGAGTTTTCCTACTGAAGCTGACCCTTGTTGATTTTCATTTAGACACAGATCAACATTCCTGAAAAACCAATAAAAAAAAACTTTTTTTTTTTTTTTTTGCATCAATCTTGATTTGTGCAAGGTATATATATTTGCCCCCTAAAGATTTGTATGCATTTTCTTAAATATATTATATATAATTTATTATCTTACATTGCATCATGGTCAACATTACTTTTCTGGCTAGTGACCACAGGATGTTGTAGATAGTGTAAATAATTTATTGTAGTTATACCATTCCTACCTACAATGATATGAACATGCTTGAATGAAACTAACTTCTTGAAGGGAGACTTCTCCTTTCTCGTACAATCTTTTACCAACAAAAGTTTGATGAAAGCTACAAAATGAAATGTTGAATGCTACCGTTACAATATTTTTTTTCAGGTCAAGGTCACCAAAGTTTCAAACCAGTGGTCAGGATCTATCAAAATTGGACTGACCACTATGGCCATTTCGGACACCACACCCACCGACAACTTGCCAGCCACCGCTGACGAGATCACCTCAAGGGTCACCTGGGTTGTGTCAGGGTCAGAGGTCAAGAAGTGTGGAGCGGTGATTAAAGACAATTACGCCCCATCCCTACACAGACTGCAGGTGAGGGTTCAAATTGTTTTTCAATGATTACCTATGTTGTACCACAACAATTTGTGACGCAGTGGCAACAGGCTGTATTGTCATTCTGAAGTACTTGGGGCTCAAATCCAGATAAAAATGCTAAGATTTTTTTTTAACTTGGACCTGGAGGCTGTTTCTGAGTCTCACTTGTGCTCTATCAGGTTACCCGACATTATTTGGGAAAAAAAGAAAAGGCGACTTTGGCTTTGTGCTGGCCCTCACAGTTCCTTTGTATGCTGTTGAAAACAGTACTTGTATAGCCCTATGTAATAACAAGGACTGAAAGGGATATTTTTCTTCAAGCCACAAAAATGAATGTCATTGTTCTTCGTGTGTGTGCATAATTAGTTTTGTTTTGGGGATTTTTAATATGTGAGAGTATCAAAACTAAAATCTAAATTAAAAAAAAATTCTTTGAACCTCATCTGAGTGCCTATTGTTATTGTTATATTATCATCTAGCGGTCATAATAACTCTTTCATTAAACAAATCAATTTCTCAAAGTATTCTGAAGTAGTACCTACAAGTTAGTCATAAAAGCATTAGTCAATGTGCTGGCAACTCTATCTCCTTGCACAAAGGGGACACAGAAACGGTTTGAACGTGCTTGACTTTAATCCATTGACCCAATAAATAACTATTTGTTATCTGTCTTGTTTCAGGTTGGTGATAGAGTGGCTGTATGTCGACATTCAGACGGGACAATGCACATCTCACTCAACGGAGATGATTTAGGGGAAGCTGCCAGCGGGATTCCAAAGGTAAAAAAACATTATCTTTGTATTATTCCCATTCATTTACATACAGTCCGCATAATGTTATAATTACAGTATGAATTGTTTATGGAACTGTTATGTGTTTGCCCTATGCAAACTTAATAATGTGGTTAGGTAAAAATGCATTTTTTCAAAGTCTTCCAATCTTAGAATTTACTGGCATTCAAAGAAGAACATCACTACACCCTAAGCTAATGCTTTCTTTCAGTTTAGTCAAGCATTTTGATAACAAGCTCTTTTATTGATATTAAGTTTTTTCCTGACTAGTTTAGGGAACCCATTCCATGCAAGAATACCATTCTAGAAAAAAAAAGAATTTATGTATAAGAAGCTTTATTTAACAGTTGTACATTGCTGTAACAATGTGTTTAGTTTCTTGTGTCTCTCTCATAAGTTTCACTGTTTGCTCAATGCTATTTTAAAATACATTCCTCCAGTACTTGTAGTATTGCATTTTTTTTAAATAAATGGTCTTGAGTATTTCTAGTTGTAATGAATTGAATTGGTAGCATAACTTAGCTTGCTTTACAACAAAGCCCATTTGAGAAACAAAAAATCCTTTATGTAAACTTTGCAAAGGTTTCTGAATAGCTGCCTGTCTGACAAATTCTGCAGAAGGCCATTTGACACACTTCCCACCAAGCCATCGAAGTGGGACTTGCCACATAAGCTTGTTTCTAATAACAACACATTCTGTTCACCTTCCCAATTTAAGTTATTACTTGTATTTTTCATTACATTTTATGGTGCACATGTTAAAATCCTTTCTGCTAACTTCGCATTTGTTTGTGGTTAATAATAGTTTTGGGGTAAATTTAACAGGTTGAACCAAAACACGAAAATGTAAACTAAAAAGCATAAAAGGGGTTTATGCCAAAAAAAAAAACACTTTGTTTTCATGGGTTACTTTTATTTTTGTTTGTAAACAACCAATGATCTCCCCTGGCAAGTTTCCTGTTGGAAGCTGTGGGAAAATAAAAGACAGGACTTTCAGGCATTGTGATGGAAACATACTCCACCTTTAACAGTTACACTGTGGCTACCATAGATTTTAAAGCATTAGATTTCACCTGCTTTTTCCAACTGACTTAAGCCTTGAACAAGAGCTTGACTTTTACAATTGAAATTACTGTTGCTGTAAATGTCAGAAGGATGCAATAATCCTCTGTATAGAAGGAGCGTCTGTAATATATAAGATAAAATAAAAATAAACATCTGAACTGTATATGTTGCCCATGCAGAATGTGTTTGCTGTGATAGATCTACATGGGTGTGTGGAAGGAGTTGTTATAACCAGTAGCGCTGTGGTTGAAACTTCCAGTATTGTGCTTTCACCTGCCTACGACGTAGAGCAGTCACTTCAGGTGAGCTTACACATTGTTTTGATTCTTGAGGTACAAAAGTTAGTGGAAAAATTTACGAACTACCTATTAATCTTATCTCGTCTATAAGTCAAGAGCAGTTTTTGTTTTTTACAAATAATAATGAAATATGCCATGACTTTAAGGAAAACTTACAGTATATACTAAGTCTTGTCTTTAAGTAAATCTCATCTATAAGTCGAAGGCAGTGTTGTGGTTTTTTACCAACAATAATGAAATATGCCATGACTTTTGGGTACGCCGATGGTAAAATTTAGGGTTATGAAATTCTTTAATTTGAACCACAATCTTTACACTGTGTATTAAGCTATGACTGGTACAAAGGACTCAACAGAAAATCAATCCAGCTGTTTTTTTTTCAAGAAAAAAATTTCTTTAACTTTAAGACTATTGAATATCAATAAATCTGGAACACAGAGAGAGAAAAGAAAAATGCCTGATAGTGATCACAGTTATAAAAAGTGTAAAGATTACTTTGGAAAAAAAAGTATTATAATTAGTCATTCAGGTAGTGGATTATAGTTTTGTAAAATGTATCTGGATTTAATTTCTATTTGTGTAGGACAGAGACCAAGACAGTGATACATCCGCCCATCTCTCCACTTGTTTTCACACCAACCATGGTAAAAATATCCTCCTGCGGGATGGCTGTAAGATGGCTGAACGGCTGGCCAGCTATAACCATGCCATTGTTGTGGGGAACAAACCCTTGAAGAAAAGAAAACTCTTCCAGGTAAAAAAGATTGGCTGTGTGGTAGTAATAATAATAATGGTCATTTATATAGCACTTCTATCCATGCTATTTTAGCATGCCCAGTGCGCTCTAGAAGATTATTACGTCCTCTAGTCCCAAAACTACTGCAGGGCAGCAGGGATTGGTCGGTGGCAGGGATAGAACCTGCGACATATCAGTTTATGATTGACAGTCCGGTGAACTAACCGCAGGACCAGCCGGCTTACATCTGTCTTATTAGTGTCCTGTTCTCTTATCCTAATAATCTTTTAGTTCTGGAAAGGAAAAACTTTCCCATGCAATATGTTTTTCCCTTTTGCATCAGCCGTAAGAGTAGGTTTGGCAATATATTCTAAGCTGATCATGTGATTATCTGAACCAATCAGCTTTTAAAAATTTTCCTTCAACTTCCCTAAGAAACTATTAGGGAGTTATATACCATCTTCACAGTTTGTTTGCTTCCAGTATAGTTAAAGAGAATTTTTCATTGATTCAGTATTTAAAATGTCACTGATATAATAGAATTCTGTGTGTGTGTGTGTGTCATCTTGTGTACAGGTTCGGCTAGGCAAGCTCAACTCTAAGTGGAGCTCTTCTCTTATGATCGGGGTAATCGGTGTACCTGTAGACAAATTTACCTTCCCGCCTTCAGCGACCGCCATTAGGAAACCCTGTGTTGTAATAAGAGGAGAATCTGTTTTTATCTCTGGGTACAAAGTAAGTACTTGCTCTCTGTTGTTTTTTAACATATTTTTTTTAGAAAATTGATTTTTTTCCCCCATCTTGATGGTAGACGGGTGATTTATAGCCCATTTTTTTTTTTAATTTAATTTTTTAAAGTTTTACATTGTGTTAGCTTTACTTTATGTCTGGATCAGTGATGTATTTTTAGCAAATGTATTAGGGCAAACCTTAAACGATTTCAAGCAGTTTTCTTTTTGGTTCAACATGTAGTATTTAATTATGCTTATAATTAATTTAACTACCTTTTGTAGTGTCTATTATGTTCTTAAAATCCTACAGCCATAGTTTTCTTTCTACCCAAGTGGCATCCGGGCATGGAATGGGTTGCCTGAAAAAACAAGAGAAAAAAACAAAAACTTGACATTCTTTAAAACACTAATCAATTGCAAGACTAGAATCAAACCAGGCATAAGCATAGGATGCAATAGTCTTCTGTATGGAAGGAACGTCTGTAATATATAAGATAATATAGCACTATATAATATGTGCCTTTTCATTAAAATACCGTAACACTCATCCATCATGCTTCTCCGTCCACCTGGAATCACCTCCCACTACAGCTTCGCCAGAGCCCTAGCTTCAACACCCATTTCACCTATTCCAGTAGCAGTATTCACCTGTACATATATACATTTTCGTCTGTTCTTCGTGTTTGTGCTCTGTCTGTAACTGTTGTCAGCGCATAGAACTGTCCTCAACATGATGTACGCTATACGAGAATTATTATTATTTCTATTTCATTATATCATTATCACAGGTGAAGGACCACTACGGGCCAAACTTGGACACCCTCCCAGAGAACAGCAGGGTTGGCATCCTGGTAGACGATGAGTCTTACCTGCATCTCATGATCAATGGTATAGACTACGGCGTTGCCGCAAGAGACATCCCTCGACCGTGTTGGCCGATAGTGGATGTCTACGGTCAGTGTGAGCAGGTGAGGGAACTGTCAGATCTTTCTTTTTAACTCATTTGCTACTAACCTACTTTCCAAAGACACCCCTTAAAGTACTAGCCAAAGGGAGGGAACGCCTCATTAAATTTAGTAAGTTAATATTTTTTTATGATTTAATATTCCCTAAAGTTAATAACAATTACACCATAAAATAGATAAATCCTTGAGCTTTCTTGAAATATATACTTTTATGCATAAAAAATGTTGAATTATCGGTAGAATCATTCGCTGCGTGTTGAGACCCTAGGATTTGGCTAAATATTTGCACTAGGCCTAGCGACGAAGTCCGATAAATTATCATAAAGCCCATAAATCGAGTTGTAATGGAAATTCATCTAAGTCTATATCTGAAGCATCCTTATTATCAGAACTGTTGTTAAGTGTTATATTTGGCGGTTAAGAGCTATTGATTAATAAACTAAAAAATTAAAGGCGAAGGCTATAAAAAAAGTATTACATGACGAAAGGCCAGTGAAAATTACCCGTACTTTGAACGCGCATCGCAAAAAAACTAAACTTAATAAAAACATCCGGTCTTTATTAACAAAACAGACTGTATTCCTACTTTTTAAAAGCCATGCTTGCAGTATAAAAAAAAAACCAGAACGCATGGCGAAAAATCAATAAACGACGAGAGGTTAGTCACACACGTGGCGGCCGCTTTTGGGCACATTAGTACGGAGGGGGGTGTAGGCCGCATTGAGTCGCAGTAGTAGCAAATGAGTTAAAATAAAATATTATACTTTATATTATGTTGTTATTATTGTCTTTACTCTTCATCCCAGCATAAAATATTTTAATGAGGGTCTCGTGTTTGAATCCTGGTGAATGCTTAGATATGTTTTTTTTGGGTTATGAGAGTGTCCCTTGAGTTTACCCAGCTCTGATGGGTGACTGATATTTAGTTGGAGGATAAGTTCAGGTTGATGGGCATTGTGCTGGCCACACATCCCTTGGTATGCTGTGGTTACAAAAACTTGTGAACGCTGCTTCACTTTCTCTATGGATCCAATTGAAAGGGATATTTTTTTTTAGCTTATTTAAAAAAAGTGCATCCCATTGAGGCCATGTCCATCTATAGGGCTAGTGAAGCAGTGTTAATTAGATCCAGTGGCAACAGCATACTAAGAAATTGTGCGGCCCAGTTTAAAATGATAAAAAACATATTTTTACACAGTATGTTTTTTTTCTCACTTATCATTTTTAGAATTTTTTTTAAAGTTTGATCAAGTTACAAGCTCAGGGTATTCTTGTTAATGATCTAAACCAAGACACGTCTAATGTAATCAAATATTATTTTATACAAGCCATGATATAACTATGAATACTTTTTTTTTATATAGATCCTGATTATGCCAGAAGAATATGAAAACATGTCTGCAGCTGGAATCAAAGAAGAGTGTGAGAAAGCAGATCTTGAAAACAGTGAGTTGTATTCTAGTGATCAATTGTTTATTTTGACTTTTTTGTTTGTGCCACACTAATTTAACAAATGGACCCTCCCTTTCAAATGTATTTTCTATTTTACATTTCTTTCAACATTTGCTTTTTCACATTCAATGAAGAAAATTTGGGTGAGGGAACTCAAGTTTGATAGGAATATATCAAAAAAACTTTTTTTTTTACAAGTATTCACAAGTCAACAAAGAAAAAAATTAAGAATATGGATAATGGATATTAAATGATTTGAAAAAATTCAACAGTATGTGAAGGGATGGTACAAATACCAATACATAGACAAATCCAAAAAAAAAAAAAAAGAAGATGGAGATGGATAGGCCACACATTGAAAAAACTGACAACAAATTTGACTATTTCTTGCATGGAATCCAAAGGGCCCTGAGACAAAGAGGTGGACCCAAGAAAATCTGGCAGAGAGAAGTAGAAAAGGATGTGCAGCTGAACCGGAAAAGCTGGAAAGAGTTAGAGAAGATAGCCAGAGACGGAAGACATGGAAATAAATTTATAATGGCCTATGTTTCTCTGGAAGTTGATGATGGCATAGAAGAAGAAGCTCACAATTTGAAAAATGTTTTACAATAGTTTTAACTCTTGTCAGAAGGTTGTCGTAGCACCTTGAATCACATGTAGCACCTTGGTATCACATGTAGCACCTTGGTATCACATGTAGCACCTTGGGATCACATGTAGCACCTTGGGATCACATGTAGCACCTTGGGATCACATGCTTTGTATACTGTTGATCTTATAAGTTAATAAATTATTTAGATTTTTTTTTAGTGTATGTGTTAACCCCTATTTAATCAATAATGTAGATAAACAATTGGTTTATAGTAACAACTTTAACAAAGACAGTAATTTACATATTACGAATGAATTAAATCTTCAAAATATTTTTTCAGCTTAAGTTTCTTTTTTGGACTTAGTTCCAAAGCCCACTAATCTAATTATGACAAACAAACTCAAAGTTATATATCTTTCCCTATTTCTTATTTCATATTTCTGTTGATGCAAGTTTATTCTTATGTCTGATTATAATTCTCTCTTTAAGTTGTAGTGTGCAGATGAAAGAAACAACAGGATTCCACCATCTTTCTTTCTTTGTTTTTCAGAGGGTAAAGAGAAAGCCAGCAGCGGAGTGGACTCTAGTCTTACTTTCAGAAACTGTGAATACTTGAATCTTTGCAACAGATTGAAGACTTCTCTAGGGCTGCCAGGTAAGGACTTGAGGACTAGTGTACATATTCTCCAATGAATTATCTCTCCTCCCTTGCCCGCCATCTAATTTTTTCTCCTGTACTACTAAATACAGTACATACAGAATACTGTAATGGAATAATCTGTGATAATCATAATAATAATAATAATAATTGTATAGCGCTGCCAACAAACATAATGTAAGCTCAGAGCGCATTTGATATACAACTAAGAACACAAGACATTACTCTAGGCTAGGAGACAAAGCTAATTGATGATTTAAAAATACAAATCAAATAAATGTAGCAATAACCGACACAACCTATAAGTAAGAAGGTAGGGGTCTAAAGCGTGTTAAATGTTATCTAAGGTAAATCTTGAAATAATGAGTTTAAGTTCTGTTTGAAAGTATCAATAGAGCTTGTTCGCCTGAGCTGAATGGGAAGTAGATTCCCCCACACCTTCAGATAGAAACCAACTATAGTTTTCATTGACGTAGTTTAACCCCAGTGAATTGAACTTACTGTTCTTTTACTAGTTTCACAAGCTTTAGGCTATATGAGTAAGATGGGGAGAATGGCATGTTAAGGCATAGTTACAATTGTAATAGAAGTAGAGAGAGGGAGAGTTCAGAGTGAGTGGATATTGGTATTCAGTGTTAGAAGGTTGATAGTCCTGGTGTATTAAGTTTTCGTTGACGTAGTTTAACCCCAGTGAATTGAACTTACTGTTCTTTTACTAGTTTCACAAGCTTTAGGCTATATGAGTAAGATGGGGAGAACGGCATGTTAAGGCATAGTTACAATTGTAATAGAAGTAGAGAGAGGGAGAGTTCAGAGTGAGTGGATATTGGTATTCAGTGTTAGAAGGTTGATAGTCCTGGTGTATTGAGTTTAGTGGACTGAAGTTTATATTTTTATGATTAAGGGCTAGTGGATAAAGACTTTTTGTACTGCACCATTTATATTATGTTTTTTTTATGATCTACTGTATTATTCAACCTGTGTGAATAAAGCAACCTACCTTTAACTATATTATTAATTGAAATTTCAAAGGATCCTTATGTAAGCCTACAACAGGTCACAATTAAGATGTTAAAAATGCACAATCTCTCAGTTGCATTGTAAATAAATATGCTAATTATGACCCATTCTGATGGAATAGTACTTATGTGTTTTTTCTTTTACATTTTGTGTTATATATATATATATGTTTTGAAAGCCCTTTGAACAGGCTTTAATTTGGCACCAAACTTTACCGAGTACTTAGTTTCATTACTTTTCTATGACACATATTTATTCCAGGTTATGGAAGAGTCTGGTTTTAAGGTTACTCACACTGAGCTGGGGAAATACTTTATTTAATTTAGACTGGCTTTGTGCAGTCTAATCATTAAAACCCAATGTCCATGAAATATCTGTTTTACAAGCCATAGTTTTTTATTTATTGTTAAAGGCGATTTACCCTCTCACTTAGCCTAATCATCATCCTGATCCAGCAGCCATCTGGGCACTTGCCCTTCGGCCTGAGGCTATGGTGAAGAAATTGCAGACTTTTTGTAGCTGTTTGTAGACATTTTGTATGTCCTGTAGTGCCAGACAGTCAAAACTCCTAAATGCTATGGCAAAGTAAACTTGATGATTTCAGTTTTATAAAGAATTCTTTGTCAAAAATTATTTCTTTACTCATGAACAAAGTCAATTTTGCAGGGCTGGCCAAATCACAGGAGCGCAAATCTAATTGTCTTTCGAGACTATAGAGCCAATGATGATGATGACTCAACATGAAGAGTCTTTTTTTTTCAAGATTTACCTTTTTTTTATTTTTGTCTTCTTCTTGACCTGCATAGATGGCTACTTTGAAGGTCAAAGTATTTGCTTCTGTTCCGCCTGCCACAAGGCTCGTGGGGATGAAACTCACATCAGGCGTGGCGACCCACCCAAAGATATTGTGCTGCCGTTCGGCTGGTGTAGATATGTGCTGAGGTAAGCACTTTCTTTGTGTATACACTAATTGAACTGTGGACTTGGTCTAGAAAGTTTTCTTTTTGTATTTCACTAGCTTATCTGCTCAGTTTATTTCAACAAATGATACTACATTCTTTTACAGCTGTAATTATTTAATCAGTCTATATGCCTATTGCTGCTGTAATGGCGTTTAGCGAATAAGTAAACCATGGGGATGCTGGAAATGAAAGGGTGTTCTGGAAGCCATGTTGATTTTATATGAAGCATCGTGTACTCTTATGTTAAGTTTTTTTATGTTATTTAAGGATTATTTTATGAAGGAGTTATTATATATCAAATATGGAAATAAAGAAGCTTATTATGTTCATGTGAATTGTGATTGGTAAGAACAGTTATATAATGATTTACCGAAAGCATCCATCTGCTATCCTGTCGACATGTGACAGTTATATGCAGGTGAGTCCCTGACATAAACAGTAGAACTGCAAGCAAACATAAAAGCTATGGAGATGAGAGGCTTTAAGAAGCATCTTTCTACATAGGCCACATGTCCAATGAAGAAGCACGAGACAGAGTTCATCTGGCTATCAAGAACTACAATGACATCCTGACTGAGGGGAAAAATGGCAGCCCTGAAATGTTATAGCCATTTTACTAGAACAAGAAACTTGCAAATAACCATCCTGGAGGACGCAATATAGGTGGGAGAAGAAAAGGGAGACAAAGGAAGAGAAGTAAAAATTGTTTAGAGTGACCTCTGGGAGATATGAGAAAGAAAGAAAACTCTTGATGACTGGAGAAGGATAGTTTTCATGTCTTTTGTCGTGCCTCAACAGTCCAAAAAGACTGAGGGACATAAGTGATGGTTAAAAAAAAAGTAAATCCTGTCAGACCAAATTGATCCATAGGCCGAATGGAACAGCATACCATGGGATTGTTAGGCCAGCATTACCAATATTAGGTTTAAAAACTGCTGTAATGGTATCAAATGTAACAGCCTGTTGCACTATTATTAAAACTCGTTATTTCAGAGCCCCAAACAGGACACACAGTCTAAATGTGTCGGAGAAATGGCACCTGGCTTACCATGGTATTCATATGTCAGATGTTCGGAGAATCCTAGACACTTTTGACCTACTGCCCTTAGGTAAATTCTATGATTATATTTAATTTAAATCTGACTGCATATCTTGATAGAGCACCATCAATGCCATTCAGTAAAAAAAACAAAAAAAACTCTTAATTCTACTTGTAAGCTAGATTTTTTAAGAATTTTTTTTTTACAAATTTGTTTGTCCAAAGGAGAGCTGATGTTTTAAGTGTAAATAGAAATTATTTATAAACAAAGATCTATTTTATACATAATCGTTTGGTTTCTAGTTCTCTCTGTTCTCTCTGTGAGTAGAACAATGCCTTAATAATGTCTTCACATTTTCCCAACTGATGTCAGGTACCCATCAGAGCTGGGTTACAAACCCAGAAACAGGGAAAGCCCAAAAATAATTTTGTAAAGAAATGAGCCAGAAAACTCTGTCAGT
Source organism: Anisus vortex (assembly GCA_949126835.1). NCBI lineage: Eukaryota > Metazoa > Mollusca > Gastropoda > Planorbidae > Anisus > Anisus vortex. The sequence goes on along the minus strand of OX421507.1, from coordinate 11,925,263 downwards.
AGTCCACACCAGTTTGCTATTGTAACACTGGTTAATGTTTTTTAATGTTCTCAAATACAATGTTTTTTTGTGTGTGTTTGCTACAGATGAAAGTGGAGCAGCCACCAGCGTACTACTTCCTTGTCCGTTGCCCTATACGGAGAAATCCAAGCCAGAAAATCTCAGCAGTAAGCAGATTCACCTGTCACCAACAATACGTCACGCAGGGGCAGCGCAGTTTTCCCCCAAACACAGGTGGGTGTATATAGTCATATGTTTCTGTCACAGTTGACATTGTGTAGTTAGATGCCTGTGAAATCTTGTTGCCTTAGAGTTAAATAAAAACTCTTTATTTATAGTTCAATTGACTTTTTCTTAACTTTTATTCCATTAAAGAATAATTCATTTTAAACTTTTGTATAGATCTAAATCTAAATCTTTTTAATCTTGTCATAATAAACATAATTTGTAACTGAATTTATAAATACAGAGTAAACAAAAGATTCAACTAATTTGATTGACCCAATTCATTTGTTTTCTGTTTTAAATTAGTTTTATTTTATGAGTAACTCAATTTTAAAGATATGGCTGTTTGTGTAAAATAATTGAGTTTCGAAGATAGACTTTAAAAAAAAAGGTTTTAGTCCTTTTTCTAGAAAGCTATGCAGAAAATCACATGTGCTGTCTTATTATTATTGTTTAAAAAAAAACAGAGACATTTTATATAGTTTTATATATAGACAAATATAGTCTTACATTTGACCAAATTTTTTCATCAATGATGTAAAGTAAAAAAAAAATATGCACATCAGACCAAGTGGATCTCTGTCCAGCCTCTTTACTTATCACCAACCACTGTCAGGTACACATGAGAGCTGCCTAGACTAAGGGACTCCCTCCAAACTGGGAATAAAGCCCAGCCTTCACTAGGATTGGAACCTGGGACCTTTGATACTACCCCTAACTGTGATGTGTTGGAAATTTGTTTTCTTTTTTTTTCACACAATATTTCATGACATTTGTTTGATTTTAAACGGTTGACTTTTATTTTATCTATACTTTGTACTTCAACAGGTTTGCAGATTACAAAAGTAAAAAAAGCTACGAGGCCCGTGCCGCTTTCCAGGTGTGGGTGAAGCCAGGCTCCTACAAGGTCAGCCCGCAGATAGACGAGGACAAGGCGCAGGTGGACCCTCACTTCAAGAACTCTGAGATCGACTGGCTGACCAAAGAGAGGGGCTCAACGATGTTGCACGCCTTGTTGTTGAGAGTTGAATGAAAGTTACCAAACGACTGCTGCATTGATAGTGTCAACTAGTAGTGAGTCAGAGTGAGTGTGTATTTAATGGTGAGTTCCTAGTGGAATGAGCGTGTCGTGTCGACTAGAGATGTTCAAATAAATATACATTTTGTTTATTTAAATTTCTGCCATATTGGCTTGGCTTGTAACTAAAAGTTTTGTTTTAACCAATGAGATTTTGTTACAAGATTTTTTTTATTTTAAATGGCTGACTTGTAGTTTTGTACATCTTTCATTGTCCAATTTTGTAAATTTTATTTCTACATTCTAATGAAGTTTGTCGAAGTATTTGAATAAGTTCTTCATTAAATAACTTCACAGTATTGATTCCAGAAAAATTATGTATTAATTAGATCAGTGAAATTTTATGTGCTGCCACTGATAAAAGCCGATACTATGGTATTTTTCCTTCATTTATTAACCTCAACCCTACCGTTACAAAAGCTCACTCTATTAATGCAACACTATTGAAATATTTTTTAAGTGCGTCACAAAGTATATATTGCATAACAATACTGTAAAAAAACAACAGGTGGTCTGTAGGTGAACTTATCCATCCGATAAGAAGGGGGAAACACAGTCACCCCGGACCTGATTGTTATTACATGTCTTTCAGTCCTGCCACTAAATGCCAGGACGATCTCTTTGCCATAACAATAATAGTCATGTTGTAGTTATAGTTTAAAAAAAATTAGTAACAGAGTTGAACGGCCATTGACTAAAATCAGAAGGTGTTACTTTTCTGGGTGACCTAAAACCTGAGTTTGCTGTCCAGAGCTTTGTGTACTTTACGGCGCTTCCTCCGCGTCCGTTAGGAAAATGTACTCGGCTAAAGTGAGAAAATCTTTTCTAACCTTAACTACTGGCCATTTTTTTCACGAGTCATTGTTTAAGCTATGGAGAGTGAGTATAGCAGGACTTCTTTGGAAGACCCAGAGACAAGAGCTATTTCCAGCCTTAATTCACGCTTCTCGTGTGCATTGTAAATTTTCTGTTTCCACTTTGGGCTAGTGTCCCAAACACCAGGGAATCGTTCAATTAGTTCCTGATAGTTCCAGCTGGGTAATCTTAGTGAATAGCGACACACACACACACGTAACTAAACGTATGATTTCAACTGTATACGCCCTATGACTTTATTTGAAGACATTTATTTAGGTTGGTTTTTTTTAGAAAAAATATTTCATTAAAAAGAACATTTAATTAAATTCAAAAAAATATTTTGTATTGTGTTTGATATAATAATTCTGTTTTATTTATTTATTTATTATAATTCAACTTACTTTGTTTTTTTTAAATTTATATTTATTTTGTTTTAAAAAGAGATTCATTAAGAGGTGGATTTTATGAGCAGTAAAGGGAGACTACTCATAATTTTAAATGAGAACTTAGTTTTATTTTTTTAAATGACTTCCTGTCTAGGGAAAATATGTATAATCTAGATTTAATTTATTTTCATGTTACTTATCTTTTTATTTTTAAATTAGCGATTTTAATTGGTTTGATTAGGACTATTGAAATAGTTTTGGCCAGAAAGAAAAATTATGTCAGACATAATCTTAATTTTGTAAAAATGGGGTTAGTAAACAAACAAAAAGAGTTACTGTTCTTTAAGAATTAAATAACATAAACTCATAAACATCACTAGGATAGTCAGCACTCTTCATATCTTTGAAATGATTTTTTTCTGGTGCAATATATTTAGGGTACAATGTTTGTTATATTTTCAAATATTTTAATGGTAAAGAAAACGATAGGAGTTTTATAAACCACAACAGGACATTTGGTGATATTAGCTCTTTCTTCCCAAGTGGCATTCGGGCATGGAATGGGTTGCCTGAACAAACCAGGAAAACCAGTAACTTAACATCATTTAAAACATAAATAAAAATGCAAGACTAGACTCGGACCACGGATGAGCGTAGGACGCAATAATCTTCTTTATAGAAGGAGCGTCTGTAATGTATAAGATGCTTCTGTAACTCATCTGGCAATTTCTTTTGGAGACCAGTTAGAGAGAATCAATATGTACTGCTTCAGTGCCAATACAGTTATATCTGCAAATGTTGACTTATTTCTGGCAGTAATATAGATCATATAGATCATAGCCCTGAGAATTTAGTTTTTAAAGTATTTGAGGAAATTCAGTCATGATCATTTTTTCTTGAAACATTTTCTTTTGGTAGCATTTTGCTAATACTACTACTAATAGTAAGTGGATAGTTCATTGAAGAAAGTACATTTGATCAGTGTTAGGATTGTAATATTATGTAATTAGTACATGCACTATTCCTATAGTGGTCCATTTGCTCAATTTATACTTTGATAACTCTTGTGCAAATATAACTGTACCCAGGTGCAAGGCCACGGCGGGGCTAAGCCTGGCCTGAAATTTCTGAAAAATATGTTTTTCAGCAGTTTTTTTTTAAATTTGTACCAAATTTTCTAAAAATTGGGTAAATGTTTGTTCAGCCCACCCCTGGAAAAAGATTTCTGGCATCGCCCCTGACTGTACGAATACATATTAAGATAGATTATTTATCCTTTCCATGAGTAGGCCTGCCTAATGTGGGAATTCAAGTTTGATTTATAAATAGAAGCACTACTTACATTTTTTAAAGGATCAATTTTTTAAGTAAATTAATTAATGTGAATCTTAAGTTGAAAAAAAACTTTTTGTAGGTTTTAGCCAGAGATAAAACTTTACTAAAAAGGAAAGCTGCTATTTATTAAGAACTTGATATCCATAAACATATCAATTGGCTGGAGTCTTTATACTAACCATTACCTATAATAATATGAGCTGAAAGTTGTTTAATGAGATGGTCTTGATAAATTTAACTTATTTTTTTTTTTACAGCAGAATGATATACAGCATTGCATTGTCTGTACATAATGAACTTCAATAGAATTTCAAAAATTATTTATTTATTTATTTAACGTAATGCATATTAGTTTTGTTTTGTTGCCTACATTGTAGTGAAGTTTGAGGTTTTGTTAAATCTGTAGATAGATATCTGTAGCTGACAGAGATAGATATCTGTAGCTGACAGAGATAGATATCTGTAGCTGACAGAGATAGATATCTGTAGCTGACAGTCTTTCTTTAATTCGTTTTCATCTCTTGTAATCTGGTCAGACAGAAAATGTTATTTTTTACTTTATGTGTTGTTGGTTTAAAAAAAAAGAGCTTCTTTCTAAATAAAATTTCAGTCTATAGGTCAGATGACTCAGAGACTCAGTTTCAGGGACCAGGGAATACTTGGTTTTAGTGTTGGGGGTGGGGGTGGTGGGGCGGGGGGTGGTGGGGCGGGGGGTGGGGGATATTGTGCCGTTAGCACAGAAGATCTACACTTTGAAAAAAATATTTTACAAAATGTATTGGTAGGTAGTTGTGGATTGTGGTGTGGGAGTTTGGAGAGTCCTGCTGTCACTTTGATGCTAGTTCACCGTTGTGACACACACACACGAGATGCCATGACGGGACTATGATAGGCTACTCATTTGTTTCATTATTGTTGTTTTGTGTGTGTGTGTGTTTTTTTTTTTTTTATTAATCTTATGTTCATTTTTGTGTTTCATCACATTGTCCCACAAACATATACAGTATTCAAGATTTGACTGCACAGGAACCTGACAAAATAAATCTGACCTACTTTCTGAGCTAAAGTTATATTTAGAACTGTTTGTCAACATGACATTTTACAATCTCAGATGACCTAATTAATATCTTCTTTTTTTTTTTTTTATATTTATTTTTGTTATAATGTGATGCAATATAAAATCAATTTGATTTTGTCGTTTTTTTTTTACTATTAGTGTTTTTGAACATGATTTGTATTAATAAATACATATCCATGTAATTCAAAAGATAAAAAGTAATATTTGCATATTCGTGCCAAATTTTGTCAGGAACTTCTCAGTGCATTGTATGCTGGGTAAACTGACTAAATTAAATGTATATGATTAAAGAGTTGCCAAATGTGCATATTTATTGTCCATATTGGTTTTTGTCTCAGTTTTTAAAAACACAGAAATAAAACTGTTCTTTTTTTTTTTAATGCAGGGAGGATCATGGAAGCTGTAGAATTTGATGCTAGAGTCAATAGTTTATTATATATATCGACCTCTGTGTTTAATGTCATATTGTTCATTTAGAAAGTTAGTTTCGTGGCATTATTATAAAAGTGAAAAAAAACAACAACTGCAGTTATATAATCTGGAGTTATTATGACTCAATAAAACATGAAAACATTCTTATAAACTTTCAAGTTGGCATTACAATAAAAAATTATCTTTTTTTTTTATCATGTAAAAGATTTTGTTTCTCTTAATAACCTAATGTCTAGGTGTAAGTAAATGCATTTAAAATTAGTCAGGTATGGTATCTGTTGCTTCAAAGGGATGGTGTGGCCTGAACAAGATTCAGCCAACTTTTAATTCATCCCCAAAAGACAACAGGTTCACATCAGATCTTGGGGTGTATTCAGTGATTGCATGCTGTCACGATGTGGCAATTGAGAGGGGGGTAATAATGGCTGGTTGTCTTAGAGATATGAGGTGCCGATGCTGTAGTTGACCTGGAATATTTATTTGTTCTCTACTGGCTCGATTAGATGTTATTAAACACACACAAACAGACAGTTCTAAGTTAGGCAAGCAAGTCTCTGGTTACGTTTCAGGTGTTTATTTATGATTCAAATTCAATATCCAATGATGAGATACACATACTAACATGCAGGGGAGATATAATGCTTGAGATATATGCACAGGAACGTCTAACACTCAATATACTGTGTTGTTGCGGAATCCAAGTTTAGGCTACGTAACTATAATGAGGGAATTACGATTACTGGCTAAGTATCTGCAAGTCCAAGTAACAATTCGGGAGCTAGACCAAAACGATGTGTCTAGCTCGGGAGCTGGGGGAGATCTGCTTTAGTTTAGTTGGGCGGGCTTTTTCGTGAGCATTAGTCACCTGACCCAAGGTTAATTTGGTTGGCTTACATTTAATTACATCCTATTCTCATTGGCTAGATTGAATATACATTTGCATAAGAAAAGCTTATTGGAGCCAAAAATGGATTGGGGGTCGGGGTTGCGAGGGCAAAAAGGGGGGGGGGGGAGAGGTCTAGATGAAAGACAATTGATACAGACGTCATGCTGAGTGGGGGAATTTATCTCCCTTTGGTAGAATTTTAAGTAGTTAACTCAAGTGGCTGGGGAGGGGGGGGGTTTCGGACGAGAATTAGTTATATGTGTGCGAACTGGGTTCTCTGGTCAACGCTCAGGGAATGACCGTCTCAAAGCAATTGCATAACATGCCGCTAAGCTGAGGGGATATAAAAGGGGGTGGGGGTGGCGGGGACGCGAAGAGGAGGGGGTGAGTGAGGGATCGAGTAATGACTCGCTCAGGGAACGACCGTCTCAAAGCAATTGCATAACGTGCCGCTAAGCTGAGGGGATATAAAGGGGGGGGGGTGGCGGGGGCGCGAAGAGGAGGGGGTGAGTGAGGGATCGAGTAATGACTGTCTACACATGCGTTAAAATAGTACAAGATATAAATACATTAAGACATGATATGAATACATTAATATAGCATAGGATAAAATATATACATTCTAACTAACACATTCGTACCCATTCAACCAAGATGTAGTACCAAGTTGATCGTATTAGTCAGTAGACTCTGAATTTGGGCGTAGTACAAGAGTATAGTGAAGGGTAGAGAAACAGGTGAGAAAGAGTGATGGGGAGATGTAATTGCGTAGGGGAGGGAGAAGATAGTGACGTCAGACTAACCTTCTCTCTATTCTAGCTAACTTAAGCTAATCTAAGGTTCTAGTTATACACTGCTATCTATCTAAGTGCTAATAGTCACGATTAAATCCAGAATTGTGACATCCCTCCGGGCCAATTTGGAATACACGTGAGAGTGGATTCATACCTAATTTACTGAGTCTGAGGCCGGGGTTTGAGTGGTGTCGGTGGGGCCTGAGTCAGGGGCGGGATCTGAGTCAGAGTACCGGGACAGGAAATCTGCGAGATGGTGTTCCTTCCCGGACTGGTAGATGGTCTGGAAGCTGTACTGTGACAGGGTGAGGGAGTACCTCATTAACCTTCTGTTTAGGTTTTTTGCGCATGCGAGAAACGTGAGGGGTTGGTGGTCTGTGTGGAGGATAAAATGGCGACCGTATAGGTATACGTGGAACTTCTCAATTCCAAACACAAGAGCCCAACATTCTAGCTCAGAAGTACTGTAATTCATCTGGGTGGCGTTGAGCTTACGCGAGGCATATGCTACGGGAAACAGCATATTATCGTGCTCCGGGTCGGGTTGTAGCAGGGCCGCGCCGACGGCGCGTCCACTAGCGTCGCACTTCAATACGTAGGGGCGGGTCGGGTCAGGCAGACGGAGTATGGGTTTACTAGTGAGAGCAGCCTTCAGCTGGTCGAACGCTAGCTGGCATTCTGTTGACCAGGTGACTTTTTCCGGGAGGTTTTTCCGCGTCAAGTCTGTTAAAGGGGCCGCGATGCTATTGTATTGCGGTATGAACTTTTGGTAATACCCTGTTAATCCTAGGAGGGACCTTATACCTGATTTGGTGGTGGGCTGAGGGGCTAACTTAATTTTCTCTACTTTGGTTTCGTCTGGCATTATTTTGTTCTTTTCGATCATGTGACCTAAGAATTTCAGTTTATTGAAACCTACCATGCATTTCGACGGCCTGGCGGTTAGGCCGGTTTCGCGGAGTCTAGCTAGTAGTGCGGTTATCGTTTCCACATGTTCTGCCCAGGTGGGCGTGGCTATCAAGATGTCATCCACGAAGTGGGTGATCCCAGGTCGGTCAATTGGCTGGATCAGTTTTCGCATCATGCGAGTGAACACGGAGGGGGAATTGTTTAGGCCAAAGGGGACGGTTTGGAATTCGAAGTGGCCTTGGTCGGTGGTAAAGGCGAGGTAAGGGCGGCACTTCTCTTCCACTTCTATTTGGAAGAACCCCTTGCTAAGGTCAAACTTGGAAAAGTATTGAGCGTTGCTCAGTTTTGAAAATAGTGAATCAGGGTCTGGCATGGGCTCGACTTGAAATTCAGTGACTGCGTTTAACCGGCGGAAATCTACGCACATGCGGTGAGATCCGTCTGATTTCTTTACTAATACTATCGGCGCATTGTATGGGGAGGTTGAACTCGCGATGATGTTATGGGCTAACAGATAATTGATTTCTTTCTCAATGACGTCCAGTTTGGCGTGGGGCATAGCATATGGCTTGACCGTAATGGGTCGCGGGTCCGTGACTTTCATGGTGAACGTCTCTAAGTTAGTACGTCCTGGGGTGTCAGTTAGCACATCTGAGTGTGAGGAAAGTAAGTTTTTGACTGTTTTGATCTGTTCAGGGGTTAAGAGGGGACAGATTCCTACGTCATCCATGGTTTCTCCCTTATGTAAGGGAAACGCGGTCAGTGAGTCATCGGCTTCTGTTTCTTCCGCGATGGCGGTTGCTACAAGGGGCGTATCGTCGAGTGGGCGTTCGAGGTATTGTTTTAGCAGGTTGATGTGGAACATTTTGTCTTTGTTTCCGACTTTGATGAGGTAGTTAGTGCCTGAGAGCTTTTTTGTAACTGGGTAGGGGCCCCTCCATGCTAACTGGAGTTTGTTGTAAGAGGAGGGGAGGAGCAGTAGTGCCTTATCGCCCGGAGCCAGAGAGCGTTCTTTGGCCCGCCGATTGTATAGTTTCTCCTGTTTCTCCCTCTCCTTGGCTAAGTGTTTTGAGGCGATAGTGTGGACAGTGTTAAGCCTAGCCTTTAAGTTGTTGATGTAGGCGTGGACGGAGAGTTCTTCGGGATGCGGGGAAGGATTAGTCCAGGCGCGCTTGAGGAGTTCTAGAGGCCCACGGGGTTGGGAACCGAATAGCATCTCATAGGGGGTGTAGCCTAGAGTAGAATGGGGGGGTGGACCGATATGCGAATAAGGCTGTGGGGAGGAGTGTGTCCCACTCATCCAGAGGGCCATCGACGGTTTTCTTTAACAGCCCGATTAAAGTTTGGTTAAAACGTTCGACTAGCCCATTGCATTGAGGGTGGTAGGGGGAGGATCGGATGTGGGTGGTGTTCATTATGTGCAGCGCTTCTCTCATCAGTGTACCGGTGAATTGGGGCCCGTTATCGGAGAGTAGGACTTCGGGAAACCCCACTCTCGTGAAAATGGTAAACAGTGCCTCGGCCACGTGTTTCGCGTCCTCTTTCGGCAACGCTACCGCTTCCGGCCAATTGGTGGCCTGACATATCACGCAGAGTATGAACCTGTTCTTCTTACGTGTTATGGAAAGTGGCCCGACGAGGTCTACTGACACCCACTGAAAGGGTGTGTCGGTCACCGGGTGTTTACCTAACGGTACTGGTTTAGTGTGGTGGGCCTTGGACATGAGCTGGCATTGGTGGCATGACGCTACAAATCGTTTGATCTCATTGTGCATGCCGGGCCAGTGGAAATAATGGGTGATTTTGTTGATTGTGGACCCTTGCCCTTGGTGACCACCCAGGGTTGAGTCGTGGGCCGCCTCCATTACTTGTCTACGGTAGGGACCGGGAATGATGAGCTGGTCTCTGACCGATCCGTCAGGGAGGCTGGACCGTCGGAACAGTCGTTTCCCTTTTTGAATAAACGAGTGGGGTTTCGGGGGGTCTGGGTTTTGACCGACCTTAGCGAACAGTGGGGCCAGGGTCGAGTCTTCCTGTTGGGCCCGCAGGAATTCGTGGGCCGTGGGGGATTCCTCGAGAGGGTGGGGAACAGGGTCAGGGTGCGCGCGTGTGGCCACTGAGGCTAGGGGAGGGAGGGGGACATCGGCAAGGTTGACGTATCGTTCCCCCAGGATGACGTCATAGGGTAATTTGGCTCGGACTGCTAAGGTAGCCGTGCCAGTGTATGGTTGTGACTTGATGTGAACCTTGGCGGTTGGGAGGGACTCAACTTCTCCCGTTACCACTCTATATTGGATTGACTCGCCGGTGTAATCGGAGGGACTCACGAAGGAGGTCTTAGCGAACCCATCGAACTGGCATCCTGAGTCGAGAAGGGCCCTGGCTCTTTTAGAGTTGATCTCTATATTTCTTTCTGTCTTGGTTTCCGGTTTGTCGGAGGGTGTAAGCGGGGGGGGGTGTCGGTTTCTGGGTCTTGCGTCCGGGGGGTGTCCGCAGGGCAAAGGGTGATGGTGTATACTCCTCGGGGGGGGGGGGGGGGGTTCTGGGAGTGATTAGGGCCGGTATGTGCATTAGGCTGTTGCCCAGTGGAGTTACCTTGTCGAGTCGATTGGGTTTGCCCGGTGCCGGTTTGTGCCCTGGTCGGTTGGTATGGTTGGCCCGCACGTCGGGAGTCTTGAGGGGGCGGGGGGGGGGGGTCTGGGTTGGGGTGGACCCGGTCGGGACGACGGGAAGCTGGTTTGGCTGATTAGTGGGGGAGGGTTGGTGCGGTGGTTGTCCCAGTTATTCCAGGGTGACTGTGGGTGACCCGGGTGGGACAGATGGCCCGGTGGCCGTGTCGACCTCCCATTTTCCTGTCGGGAAGCGGGATGTGAGAGAGATTTCTCCCGGGGGTGGGACGATTCTACCTTGTTGGCTTGCAGAAATCTATCTGCGCTTTGTAGGGAGGAGGGTAACCCTTCGATCCCGTGTTGTATCAGGAAGGCCTTGAGTTTAGGTCTCATTTGTGACTCTACCTGCTCAGTCATTAGGAGGGTGACCATACCGTCGAATGACTGCTCGATATTTCCCAACTCAACCCACTTAAGAAGGTAGGATTGTATTCGTTCCGCGAATCGGGTGTAATTCTCCCCTGGTCGTAGCGTGGACGACCGAAACTTTTTCTGGTAGTGGGACGCGTGCAACTGGTGCCGGTTTAAGAGCGCGTTTTTCAGTGCAGCGCATGACTCCCTGTCTTCTGGGGCCAGTTTACAGTAAGCCTCGTAGTCCTCTCCTCTCAGAGTGGAGACGAGGATCCTACAATGTAATTCTGGGGGGACCTCATTCAACTCCATGCAGTCGCTAAACCGCCGGAGGTAAATGTCAAACTGTTCTAAACGGGGGTCGTGGACGTCGGTCCATAGAGAAGCATGTCTGGGGAGGGGATGGTTGGGGGTGGCTGAACTAAATGATGAGGGGGAGTTTGGGTTGTCGTTGTTATCGGGGGCCCTAACACTTGCTGCTAATTCAGCTAATCTGAATTCGTGTGCCCTGCGTGCTTCCTCGTCTAACCTATGTTTCTCTCTCTCCTCTCTAGCTAATTGTTCTACTCTAAGCCTATCTTCTCTTTCTAATTGCTTTGCTCTCTCCTCTCTAGCTACCTGTTCTGCTCTCTCCTCTCTAGCCACCTGTTCTAATCTAAGTCTCTCTGTCTTGGCCTCATGGGCCGCTACCTGCTCTACTACGTATTTAGTGATGTCTGAGTCAATGTAGCCTATAGCTATAGCCTCTTCTCTCAACTGCTTACGCAATAGTACACCTTCCGCCATAGTAACAGAGTGAGGCGAGATTAAGATACTAGAGGCGGACAGAGATATAGCGAGATAGGAAAGGAAAATATAGGAGGGGTGTTGGGGTTCAGAGTTTAGCTAACGTAATACAACTCAAAATGGTACTCACCAGACAGCAATTCCAGAATTTTACACACATACACTAACACACGTATATCCAATCATAAAGTTATCGTTTATATGGCGCTCGGCGCTGTTGGTGCAGATAACTTCGGGCTGGTTAGGAATTCTCTTTCCCCGTGCCGGGACTGGATTAGCGTTTAATGTTAGTGTCTATTTTTCCGGGTTTGGATACCGGGAACTACGGCGGGTTCCTACGGGGAGGTTGACAGGGCAGTTGTCGGGTTCTTGGCGGTCTCTAGTTGTCGGGCAGGCTGATGCGGCGGCGGTGGGTCTCTCTGCTGACGTCTCGGGTGCCGGTACGTTGATGCGGGGCCAGAGGGTGGCGACCTGGCGGTTGGGGCGGCAAATCTGGCGTAATGGGGTGGCAAATTTGGTTGCTGGTGTGTCTGGGGTGACGTAGGCTGGGGTGACGTAGGCGTAGGCTGGGGTGGCGTAAGCGTAGGCTGGGGTGTCGTAGGCGTAGGCTGGGGTGGCGTAAGCGTAGGCTGGGGTCTCGTAGGCGTAGGCTGGGGTGGCGTAAGCGTAGGCTGGGGTGGCGTAGGCTGCGTAAAGTGGCGAGCCTGGTTTGATGGGTTGATGGATCTGGTTGCTGGCGTTGGGATGACGGGTCTGGTTGCTGGCTTAGAGTCTTTGTGTTGTAGAGAGATGAGCCCCCATCCAGGGTCGGTTTCAGAATCGGCGTAGTCCTCGGGTTGTTGCTGTTGACAGTGCGCTGAACGGCTTGAAGTTCAGATAATCCCGGACACGAGGTCCCACTTTGTCACGATGTGGCAATTGAGAGGGGGGTAATAATGGCTGGTTGTCTTAGAGATATGAGGTGCCGATGCTGTAGTTGACCTGGAATATTTATTTGTTCTCTACTGGCTCGATTAGATGTTATTAAACACACACAAACAGACAGTTCTAAGTTAGGCAAGCAAGTCTCTGGTTACGTTTCAGGTGTTTATTTATGATTCAAATTCAATATCCAATGATGAGATACACATACTAACATGCAGGGGAGATATAATGCTTGAGATATATGCACAGGAACGTCTAACACTCAATATACTGTGTTGTTGCGGAATCCAAGTTTAGGCTACGTAACTATAATGAGGGAATTACGATTACTGGCTAAGTATCTGCAAGTCCAAGTAACAATTCGGGAGCTAGACCAAAACGATGTGTCTAGCTCGGGAGCTGGGGGAGATCTGCTTTAGTTTAGTTGGGCGGGCTTTTTCGTGAGCATTAGTCACCTGACCCAAGGTTAATTTGGTTGGCTTACATTTAATTACATCCTATTCTCATTGGCTAGATTGAATATACATTTGCATAAGAAAAGCTTATTGGAGCCAAAAATGGATTGGGGGTCGGGGTTGCGAGGGCAAAAAGGGGGGGGGGAGAGGTCTAGATGAAAGACAATTGATACAGACGTCATGCTGAGTGGGGGAATTTATCTCCCTTTGGTAGAATTTTAAGTAGTTAACTCAAGTGGCTGGGGGGGGGGGGGGTTTCGGACGAGAATTAGTTATATGTGTGCGAACTGGGTTCTCTGGTCAACGCTCAGGGAATGACCGTCTCAAAGCAATTGCATAACATGCCGCTAAGCTGAGGGGATATAAAAGGGGGTGGGGGTGGCGGGGACGCGAAGAGGAGGGGGTGAGTGAGGGATCGAGTAATGACTCGCTCAGGGAACGACCGTCTCAAAGCAATTGCATAACGTGCCGCTAAGCTGAGGGGATATAAAGGGGGGGGGGGGGTGGCGGGGGCGCGAAGAGGAGGGGGTGAGTGAGGGATCGAGTAATGACTGTCTACACATGCGTTAAAATAGTACAAGATATAAATACATTAAGACATGATATGAATACATTAATATAGCATAGGATAAAATATATACATTCTAACTAACACATTCGTACCCATTCAACCAAGATGTAGTACCAAGTTGATCGTATTAGTCAGTAGACTCTGAATTTGGGCGTAGTACAAGAGTATAGTGAAGGGTAGAGAAACAGGTGAGAAAGAGTGATGGGGAGATGTAATTGCGTAGGGGAGGGAGAAGATAGTGACGTCAGACTAACCTTCTCTCTATTCTAGCTAACTTAAGCTAATCTAAGGTTCTAGTTATACACTGCTATCTATCTAAGTGCTAATAGTCACGATTAAATCCAGAATTGTGACACATGCCCTGTTGAATAAATGAAGGTTTGAGTTCAAAACATACACAATGACAACCACAGTGCTCATCCGCTATACCAGAAAGTCCCTAAACAAAAAGTAACTTATTGAGTATTACTGCTAGGATTTAGTTTAGTTTCAAGTCAATAAACTCAAATTGTGAAATTCACTAACAAATTGTGACTCAATAAGAAATTGTGAAATTCACTAACAAATTGTGACATTCAATAAGAAATTGTGACATTCAATAACTAATTGTGACATTCAATAACTAATTGTGACATTTAATTAAAAAAATGTGACAATAAGTGGGTCAATAACTTAGCCTTTCGAAGATTTGCAAGAAACACAGAAAAGCAGTTATATAGAATATAGAGGATATTCAATGACTGTTCTGAAAACAAGTCTTAGTATCGGTGTAAAACCAAGGGAGATAATAAACGCTTATCTTAATGTTCATTTGGTTAGTATCTTGTAGTTTATTAAATAAAGGCATAGATCTACATTGCAAATCATTTTAAAAAAAAAAGGTTTCTAAAAACTAATCTCTGCTTTCTGACTTCTCAAGTGAATGCTCAAAAGGCATCTCTTACAACAAATAGGCCGAACGAATCAGGCCGAACACAGGAGGGGCCAAGTGGTCTAAATGAGTAAATGCCCTAGACGCCTGTTATAAAAAAAATGTTGGCTACCCTTATGACAGTGTCTAAAAGAGTGCAGAATGGAATCTTTCTTGTCATACCTTCTGAATTTGTAGGCTTGTATATTTATCATTTATGTGTGTGGCTCACACAGTAAAGCATATATTATTAAATGTATTATAGATCTATTATATGATCATAAATATCTTCTCTCGCCTTCTCTCACACTCTTTTTATCACTCTCCTATAGACCAGGGGTCGGCAACCTTTTGCTTACAGTGTGCCAAACTAGGATTTCAAAGTCATTCAGCGTGCCAACAGCGTGAATGTCAAACTGCTCAACTACCGGTATATTATTTTTAAAAGACAATTTATTTAGTGCCGTAGCAAGACCAAGACAAAAGAAACGGTATAGAGAAAATCATTAAAGCGTTTTATATTTAATGACTAATTAATCTGTTTGTTATTAGTATTAGCATTTTTACAAAAAATCCATTCATAGCGGATAAACAATTCTATTTATGAACTTACGCATTAATGGTTACTGTATCAACATTTGATTTGAATTAAGTTGTCAAGCTTTTATTCTAGTAATAGCTATATTTCAACTTATATATTATTACTGTTGGGACAAATGACATATGGTAAACACATTACAGTGCAGCGGAATAGATACGTAGTAATCATACAAACCGGGTAGTTAATGTTACGTTTAGAACCGTACATATACATTCCTTAATTAGTTATTTAATATTTACATAATTTTCAATTATCTTTTATAGTTATAAATTGTAAGCCATAATTTTTTTTAAAAGGAAAAAAAAAAAAACCAGAAATTTTACGCTAAAGCATGTTTTTAATTGCCCGCGCTAGTTTCGGTCGAATCGGGTATTGTTCAATTCGCAAGAGCTACTGTTTGCTCTTAAATGGGCTCGTGCACTTTCGCCGACATTAGGGCGAGCTCGGAACCTCAGCGAAATGGTGCTCTTGTTTTTAACTGGTCTATTTTTAGCGCTGAGGCGAACTGCCGAATGTTAATATTGCTGCAAAATGGCTGCGCTCACTGACGAAGAAGCTTTGGGTGTTGCGATTACATTGCACACAGATTTTGGACAATATTGTTCAAGGCCTTGGTTTTTTCACCCTTATTTTTATAGTCCCGATGGAGTGGGTTCCACGGGCATGGAACATTTTCCCATGCATCTATGAATATTGCTAGACTGTCCTCTGACATCTCTGGCAGCTGACTGTCTTGTGTAGACGCCATTTTTTTAATTAAGAGTAGGAAATTTTGGTGCCTTTTCGCATAATGAACGTGATAAATTCAGCCAATCAATACGCGGCTTCGTCAACATGTCGACGAAGCAATCGTTCGCCCGAATTTGGCTCGCCGATACCCCGCGAGATGTCGCCTGTCGAGCAATAGATCGCCCGGTTAAGCGCGAAAACGACGAAAGGCGAGCAATTTACGAAGCGAACCCTTGCTTGGGATGTTCGGCGAAGTACAATTCGGGCAATTAAGAACATGCTTAAGAAAACCGTTTTATTATCTCCCTTTAATTAAATTCGTCAAATTTGATGCCCGTGATGCTAAACGAGTTAAAAAAAAAAACTTATGTAACTAGTGTTGCTTTTAAATTATTATTTCTTTATACACTTTCAGCATTAAGCTCTTTTTTCATTGTGTTTTTAGATGTATAAAATTAATTTACGTTGTAAATAAACATTTTCTGAATTGTCAAAGTCAATTTAAGGAGTTTATTTTTTTAAACATTATTAATTACAATAATTACATTATATAAGTGTGTTATGTTTATATTAATAATAAAAAAACAAATTTGTTTTAGAAATAATTATATTTATGCCTAATTAAGATAGATGAGCATAAAAACTCGTTTGAATGTAATTACCATGTATCAATTAATTGGCACCTTTTCCTTGAATGCACTTCGCTAATTGTTCAATGTCAGGTAGTATACATATTTAGTCACTTCTGAGTGGTTCAAGTTTAAGTGACCTCTTGGTATGCTTAAAACAGTTTTCTTGGGGAGAGTTGGGAAGACCCGCTATAAAATTTTTATATTCATTGGTGTAAATTAAACCAAAAGCTGAAAGTAGAGCGAATGCCTTGCAGTTGACAACAGATGGCATTCCTAAGTAGCTATTCCTTTCAGATTTTGCACAATTCATCACATTTCGATGCCCATTTTCGGATGTTTAAAGTATAAAAAAAAAAAAAATCCAATTGTCCTGCACTATAAAAAGATTAAGATCTAAGTAGTTTTTAGTAAGATCAAGCCAATAAGGCTTAATGTGGTATGGAAACACGAGTCCATGAATTTGAAAGTCTTGCCTTTGCTTAAAAAACTCCTCATTGAGTGCTTTATTGTACTTCTGAAAAAGCTCATCTATCTTACTTTGCCTTACATTAGGGAAAGAGTTAAATGTTTTGAAATTGATTTCACGGCAAGATATGTCCAGTTTCAATGCAAATCCATTCCAGTGGTCCAACACTTCCAGTGATTTTCGACCCCGTCCTTGTGAATGCAAGTTCTACTCACTGAAATGTGTCACTTGTCATTCAGAAACATCGGCTTCAACAGTCAGTTCTCCTCATTCAATAGGGCGTTTGCAATCACGTGACAAAAAAACACGTGATTTTTGTTTTCTTTGCGTAGTGGTGTACAAGTCCAATGGCCGCTGTATTAATAAAGTTTCATATAGGCTCGAGCTTTTTTTAAATGATGTTTTGTGTTTTAAGTCTTATTAAGATTTAAGCTGTATTATGTCTGTTAAATAAAATAGGCTATTTTATTATTATCATAGACATAGATCATAGACGATGTAAGCCTTTTAGTGGCTTGACTAGACTAGATATTCACCAACACTATCACTTGGCATCATAGCTGCCCTACTTAGCCATTAGACTCAGCCCATTAGCCTAACCTACGAAACATTAAAAGTGTAGGCCTAAAAAGTGAAATTGAAAGTGTAAATAGGTCTAGCCGTCCCTAGCCTAATCACATTAATCAATTAATTTGCAGTAGGTCTACTACTATTTACCTCCTTATTTTTTAGTAGGATAGCCAATATTCAGATGTGAATTTTGCATGATAAGATCAACTTCACCATATGCCATATTTGTTCCTCAATTGGCTTCTATTTACAAATGACGTCACTAAAAAACTTAAGCTCCGCCTATTACAAACGCTCTATACCCTAATATTTTTTTTATTTCAAGATACACCTTAATTTCTTTCAGTCAAGAAACGAATCTATCCAAGACTTTACCTGTACTTCGTATCGCATTCTTCTAGAAGAGACTTAAGAAACTACACAATTGACTATCTTAACAATAGATTCAATCACAAATCAAAAGTCCAATGATGAGATTTTTGCACACAAACATTCCTGAAATAAAACAGTCTACGTCCAGTATGATTCCCATGTAGTTTGCCACGCAGCACCAATCAATTATGCTGACGTACGTTGTTTTGACATTTAAAAAATCTTTTCGGAGGTCTCTCAAGTGCCACTGAAAATCGTCCTGCGTGCCTAGTCTGGCACGTGTGCCTTAGGTTTCCGACCCCTTTTATAGGCCATAGGCTACACACATAAACATTCATAATGTTTGGTTATATTTTGATAGCAATTTTAAAAAAAATACAGAAAAACTGAAAACCTAGGCAATGCCTTTAGTAAAAAAATAGTATTGAAAAATTGAGAGGGGGGGGAGAGGAGGAGGAGAAGCTTTTAGTTGGTCACACGGAGACCACTCTTTGCATTGATTTGTCCAAGTCAATCAAGGAGGGTTAACTCTTCCCGTAACAGTGTCCAGGGTTATTCTGTTGACAGGATGTGCTCCCCCCTTTCAAGTGACGTCCCCGAGAAGAAGAAGCGACGCGCCTCAATTAGGTGATTTATAGAAAAAAAAAGTCCCGACTGGCTTTCGATTGATGACATTCCCCAGAGTAATTGGCACTTTCATGAAATGAATTCACAGAGTTATCGATACCAAAAAAATAAATAAATTGAAAGTTTTCAAAATGAGCTAAAAAAATAAAGCATGAAAGGCCGAGTTACTGCTAAATATTAAAGAATATTACTTTCTATAAAAACTTTATTTTGAAAGGAAACTCTTTTCAGCATCGGATTTTTAGTCTTTCCTTGACGGCTAGGGCCAGATAAACATATCTAGAGGCCCTAAGCACTTTGAAGGTTATTATAAATATTTTTTTTGAATATCAACAATAATATAAACAATAAACATTTATGAAATACAATTTTATTTATGGCAATTTTGTTAATACTTTTACTTTAAAAGTTTTACCCGTCATTTTCAATTGTTTGTTTTTTACTTTGATAAGATTTATTTCGTCATTTAATTGTGTGGGAACTGATTGTTTATGTGTGTGAGTCTGCTCCATTTTCAGTGAATTCCGAATTATTCCGTCTATGGACAGTCCACCTTTTCTTTAAATGGAGCACGGTGTCCGCGCCCGACTGGCGTACCGAAGGTCCCCTGAGTCCACCCAGCTCTGACATTAGTTGGGGTGAAGTAAAGGCAGCTGGACATTTTGCTGGCCACACATCCCCTAGTATGCCGTGGTCGCAGAAACTGGTGAACGCTGCTTCACCAGCCCTATGATCAATTTGGTCCGACGGGTACATTACTTTTTTTTGTACCTTTCCTTGAAGTCCGTGTTTATTTTGTTTAATGATTACTCCAGTCATGATTACATCCCTGCATAGAACGGATATGGATATATATATATATATTTCTTTACTTTAAAAATGTTTCAAGGCCTATTGTCTTTGTGTGTGTGTGTTTAAATTCCTTAAATTCTCTTGACGAACGAGTGAAAGCCTCACGGGTGTCAGACTATTTAAAGCACACTTTTTTTTAATATGAGCCCGACCAGGGTTTTTAAGGTAGGGCTTCTGTCTCGGACTATGTTGTATTCAGGGGCGAAGCCACTAGTGGGAACTGAGAGAGGCTAAGCTCTTCGGCTCTGAAATGTTGCAAAAAAATATTGAAAAAAAAAACGTATTTTGAGAAAATCTGTATACTTCTGAAGCTTCAATAAATTGGTAAATGTTCGTCACGCAAAATGTTTGTCCCCTCCCCCCCCCCCCCCCGGAAAAAAATAATAGGTTCGCTCCTTGTTGTATTCAGTAGTTGTTTTCTTTTAAATGTTCTAACTATTGTAAACATATTAATGCTAGGATGAAATAATTTTTGCCTTTTTAGAAATCGGTGAACTCTAGAGCAGGGGTCGGCAACCCGTATACGGCACGCGTGCCAGACTTGGCACGCATAACAATTTTCAATGGCACGCAGAAGACTCCTAAAACAACTATTCAAGTAGGCTATTTACTATTGGTAATTGAGTGCTAAAGCAGTTTTTTTTTTAGGCTGTTGGCACGCGGTATGAATTAGAAATCCTAATATTATCAAAAGGTTGACGACACCTGCTCTATAGAACGACTAATATGAAAAAAAAGGAATATGGCGTGGGGGCGAGAGGGGGCGGGAGGAATAGAGAGGTTAACGGAAGTCGATTAGAGAAACTCGGGCACCTATGTCGATATGCCCTCATTAACCGACCACACCCCGATCACGATCAATGCTCATTAATAACGTCAACTGCTTCCATGAAAGCCCCTAGATCTTCATTAATTGTGCTCACCACCTTTCCTCCCCTCCCTCACCCTCAATCTGGTCTGCGGCCACAGACATCGATCATTGTACAAATAAGGTAATCACAACCTGGGGTCAGAACAAAACACTTTTGAACAAATGATTCAACTGGTGGAAAACTACATCACCTTCACAAGGAGACCGAAAACACACGAGGAAAAAAACAAAAACGTAAAAAACATGAAGGATGTACTCTTTCACTTCATCTATCTTAAATTTTGAGCTAATGGATACAAGTTTTAATAACAAAACTTTCACTTATTCGCTGCATAAACAATAGAGATAAAATACATCCTTGGTAGGATGGACGATCTCGTCGAAACAATTAGTAACGCTGGAAGAATCACTACTAAACTGCACTTATCACATGACATAACTGGTGGTGTCATGAGGTGGAGTTTATTATAGTAAAATAGTTTTATCCAATCTAATAAATTTCACACTCAATTAGAATTAATTGGCTTTGTTTAATCGTCTCTTCTTTTATTCTCCACTTGTCAGTGGGCGAGCAAATTAAAACAACTTGGTCGCCCCCCCCCCCCTCTCTCCCTTTTGATCTCATCGTCCTCGGGTCACATTAAGATTATGGCAAAGAAAGGATGCGTATCTGAAATAAAAGTGGAAGGACAAATTCTCGAAGAAGTCTCCGCGTTTAAATATTTAAAAGCCGTTTTATCGGACGAAGGCTCAAATTTAAAAAAGAAATTCTTACCCTCAGAGGCCCAAATTATTTTCTGGCTCTGGGTGGGGGCCCTATACAATAAGGACAGTAACTTTGTTAATTTTAAAAACTAGAAATCCCAATTAATTCCCTTGTGTTCCACAAATGGAACTCTGGGCTTTAAGGGTAAAAAAAAAGTCAAAACACGTATTTAATTAATATTTGTAAGTTTTTGAACAAGGGGGGGGCCCCATTAAACATAGAGGGTCACCGCCGAGTCACCGGTGATCCGGTGGGCCTCAGAGCGTTAAAAATCGCTCAGACAAACGCAAGCAAACGCAAGCTAAAAGCATCTGGCGAAGCAAGAAAGTCTCCCTTCATTCGAAGATCAGTCTAATGCGCACTCTGGCAATGTTTATTTTCACGTATGGATGCGAAACCTGGACGCTTACAGCAGATCTCAAGGTCTTTGCAACGAGATGCTTCCGCAAGATCCTAAACATTTCATATACGGAGCAGATATTAATAATGTAGCTGTCCGCAAACAAATCGCCACCAAGAGCAGGAAACCGAAATGGTATTGGCACGTGGGAAGATCCGAAGGCCTTGCAAAGACTATCCTGCAGAAAGGAAGAAAAAGAGGTAGACATACATAAGAGATGGGAGGACGATGTAAATGAGTGGACCGGCCAGTCCTTCATTGGACTCCCAAAAGGCCCCCCCCCCCTCCCCAATACAGTGACATTTAGCGAGCGATAAGGCAAGAGCAATGGTGCCCCAACGACCCAATCACGGGCTATTTGACGAACAAAATAAGCTAAAGAAGTATACAATCCAGTATTACGTACTAGAACAAGTGGAAAGTATCCTTGCGGATTGGCTTTTACTTTACTGATCTCGTCTGCCTGCTCGTTGACACAACACCAGAGCTGGACATGTACCCGAGGCAATTGGAAGAACAATCCGTGTTTGTGCCACAGACCACCAATAGTTAGTCATTATATATTTAAAAAAAATCAATTTCTTAAACAAACTAGGATCGATTTTAAGCAAAATTTACCTTTTACAAACCCATCGCAAATTAGGCTTAGTAATCAGACACATTCAGTTGAAAAGAAAAACCAACAGCAACTACATTTATTAACTAAAGCTAAATTATTAGCTTAACGGAATACATTTAACAGATCAGAACTAATGGCAGTCTAAATCTTTATTGAATAATGATTTTGTTTTTAAAATCTTTGACATTTGAAAGTTTAAGTTTGTTTTAAGTGGCCTCTCTGTCACTGTAGGAAGCTTTTTTCTTTTCGAAACGTTAAGTTTAATCAGATTAATTGATTAATGGCAGTAGATTAGTTAATTACGCAAATTGCCTTTAGCTCTACGGATAAATACATCAGAACAGAATAAACGAAAATAATGCAACTCCGCCAGCCGTGTTAAAAAAAAAAGCGAACTAATTAAAGGTCATGCATTTGTAATTTGAAAAACTACAATTAATGGAACACACAAGGGTAGTAACTGGGTTGTGAAAAATATAATCGGCCAGAATGCAGTCGCTATTGTAGCCAACTCGTAATAAAGCTAGATCTTCTTTACATTATAAAAGGTCTCTAAAAAAACGGACGAGAAGGCCAAAGTAGGCCTATGTATAAACTCATAATTTAGCAGACATAGTCGTAAACAAAGTAGATACTAGCGTATCCACGATTGGCGCAGAGAAAACTCAGGCTTTTAACACACACACACAATCCATTAGGCCGTTGAAGCAGGGTTCACATATTGCTGTGGCCACGGCATACTAGGTGATTGTGTGGCCAGCACTCAGGCACGCCCTTCAGACCCGGGAAAAAATTCCTAGCCTGCACCGAAATTCTATATAAGCACGTATTAGTTAGTTTTGTGTTGTTCTTTGATTTATGCTTAGCCAGTTAAGTTGAATATATCTATTGTACATAGGTTCAAGCATTAAATTCTTCATTTGAATATACATCGAGTGACTTGAGTGTATTATTATTAGAGTGAACAAGAACCTAGGCGCACAACGGAAGACCCGTGGAATTGTTACAGTGTGAATAAAGTTTGCTTGTGGACGCCAAAGGTAAAAGAAAGAGATGAGAGTGAGACTAAGAGCTATATAGATAGAATGATGGATAGATAGAATGATGGATAGATAGAATGATGGATAGATAGAATGATGGATAGATAGAATGATGGATAGATAGAATGATGGATAGATAGAATGATGGATAGATAAAATGATGGATAGATAGAATGATGGATAGATAGAATGATGGATAGATAGAATGATGGATAGATAAAATGATGGATAGATAGAATGATGGATAGATAGAATGATGGATAGATAAAATGATGGATAGTTAGAATGATGGATAGATAGAATGATGGATAGATAGAATGATGGATAGATAGAATGATGGATAGATAAAATGATGGATAGATAGAATGATGGATAGATAGAATGATGGATAGATAGAATGATGGATAGATAAAATGATGGATAGATAGAATGATGGATAGATAGAATGATGGATAGATAAAATGATGGATAGTTAGAATGATGGATAGATAGAATGATGGATAGATAGAATGATGGATAGATAGAATGATGGATAGATAGAATGATGGATAGATAGAATGATGGATAGATAGAATGATGGATAGATAAAATGATGGATAGCTAGAATGATGGATAGATAGAATGATGGATAGATAAAATGATGGATAGTTAGAATGATGGATAGATAGAATGATGGATAGATAGAATGATGGATAGTTAGAATGATGGATAGATAGAATGATGGATAGATAAAATGATGGATAGATAGAATGATGGATAGATAGAATGATGGATAGATAGAATGATGGATAGATAAAATGGTGGATAGATAGAATGATGGATAGATAGAATGATGTATAGATAGAATGATGGATAGATAGAATGATGGATAGATAGAATGATGGATAGATAGAATGATGGATAGATAGAATGATGGATAGATAGAATGATGGATAGATAGAATGATGGATAGATAGAATGATGGATAGATAGAATGATGGATAGATAGAATGATGGATGTATAGACTGATGGATAGATAGAATGATGGATAGATAGAATGATGGATAGATAGAATGATGGATAGATAGAATGATGGATAGATAGAATGATGGATAGATAGAATGATGGATAGATAGAATGATGGATAGATAGAATGATGGATAGATAGAATGATGGATAGATAGAATGATGGATAGATAGAATGATGGATAGATAGAATGATGGATAGATAGAATGATGGATGTATAGACTGATGGATAGATAGAATGATGGATAGATAGAATGATGGATAGATAGAATGATGGATAGATAGATAGATAGATTAATAAAAGAAGAAAGATAGAAGACAATTCATATATAGATAGAATACAATTTAAAGAAGGAGAAATCGATAAAGAGAACGAGTTAAATAGATAGAGAGAGAGAGAGAGAGAGAGAGAGGGATAAAATGAAATTAAAGAAGTGAGATATAGGGAGCATGTGAGCACAAGATACAAAGTCCTGTTATATAATAGCCCACTTTGTCTGAGACTTCAACACGCCATACATAAATGTCATAAAACAACCAATCATATTACATGTCATGAAACAACCAGTCATATTACATGTCATGAAACAACCAGTCATATTACATGTCATGAAACAACCAATCATATTATATGTCATGAAACCACCAGTCATATTACATGTCATGAAACAACCAGTCATATTACATGTCATGAAACAACCAATCATATTACATGTCATGAAACAACCAGTCATATTACATGTCATGAAACAACCAATCATATTACATGTCATGAAACAACCAATTATATTACATGTCATGAAACAACCAATCATATTACATGTCATGAAACAACCAGTCATATTACATGTCATGAAACAACCAATCATATTACATGTCATGAAACAACCAGTCATATTACATGTCATGAAACGACCAATCATATTACACGTCATGAAACAACCAGTCATATTACATGTCATGAAACAACCAATCATATTACATGTCATGAAACCACCAGTCATATTACATGTCATGAAACAACCAATCATATTACATGTCATGAAACAACCAGTCATATTACATGTCACGAAACAACCAATCATATTACATGTCATGAAACAACCAGTCATATTACATGTCATGAAACAACCAATCATATTACATGTCTTGAAACAACCAGTCATATTACATGTCATGAAACAAACAATCATATTACATGTCATGAAACAACCAATCATATTATATGTCATGAAACCACCAGTCATATTACATGTCATGAAACAACCAGTCATATTACATGTCATGAAACAACCAGTCATATTACATGTCATGAAACCACCAATCATATTACATGTCATGAAACAACCAGTCATATTACATGTCATGAAACAACCAATCATATTACATGTCATAAAACAACCAGTCATATTACATGTCATGAAACAACCAATCATATTACATGTCATGAAACAACCAGTCATATTACATGTCATGAAACAACCAATCATATTACATGTCATGAAACAACCAGTCATATTACATGTCATGAAACGACCAATCATATTACACGTCATGAAACAACCAGTCATATTACATGTCATGAAACAACCAATCATATTACACGTCATGAAACAACCAGTCATATTACATGTCATGAAACAACCAATCATATTACATGTCATGAAACAACCAATTATATTACATGTCATGAACCAACCAATCATATTACATGTCATGAAACAACCAGTCATATTACATGTCATGAAACAACCAATCATATTACATGTCATGAAACAACCAGTCATATTACATGTCATGAAACAACGAATCATATTACACGTCATGAAACAACCAGTCATATTACATGTCATGAAACAACCAATCATATTACATGTCATGAAACAACCAGTCATATTACATGTCATGAAACAACCAATCATATTACATGTCATGAAACAACCAGTCATATTACATGTCATGAAACAACCAATCATATTACATGTCATGAAACAACCAATCATATTATATGTCATGAAACCACCAGTCATATTACATGTCATGAAACAACCAATCATATTACATGTCATGAAACAACCAGTCATATTACATGTCATGAAACAACCAATCATATTACACGTCATGAAACAACTAGTCATATTACATGTCATGAAACAACCAATCATATTACATGTCATGAAACAACCAGTCATATTACATGTCATGAAACAACCAATCATATTACATGTCATGAAACAACCAGTCATATTACATGTCATGAAACAAACAATCATATTACATGTCATGAAACAACCAATCATATTATATGTCATGAAACCACCAGTCATATTACATGTCATGAAACAACCGGTCATATTACATGTCATGAAACAACCAGTCATATTACATGTCATGAAACCACCAATCATATTACATGTCATGAAACAACCAGTCATATTACATGTCATGAAACAACCAATCATATTACATGTCATAAAACAACCAGTCATATTACATGTCATGAAACAACCAATCATATTACATGTCATGAAACAACCAGTCATATTACATGTCATGAAACAACCAGTCATATTACTCAATCACTTCGTTGACTGAAAATGACTTGGAATCACGCAACAATTTCATCAACTTTTTTGACGCAATTATTTTCCTCAGTGGCTTCGATTAGGAGAAAACCATATGAAGTTGCCTTGGTGCTTGGCTCTGAGTAAAAAAAAAAGCCGTCTCCTAATTTTGACACTTTTTGATGGGCTGTTGTGAGGTCAATAATATCAACGAATAAACATAAATAAAGAATAACATCCATTAAAACAATGTAAAAAAAATACAAGAAAGGTAGTTTTAGGTTTTAGAGTTTTATGATATGGACGGAATTAAGAACGTACGAAATGAAGAATATAGAACTGATCTGAATGTATAGCGAACCGACTGAATAGAATCAAAAAGACAATCTACATATAATTGAACGTATTCAAAATATAACACGCAGCATATAGAATATGTTGCAAATAAAACAGTCACAATCCTGCGTCATATATTCTGTTGCATGTCATCCTGTTTCATAATCTGTATCATATACTGTGATTTATCGTGAGCTATATCCTGCCCCACAATCTGTGCGATGACGTCCATTTTTTAAATAGTCTTCCACTTGTCACCCTCAGTAGGCAAATAGTTTCGGAAAATGTTTACTTTTTTGGGGGCCCATGCATCAACATTGAAAGAAAACCGACCTTATGGTTCAGCGGATGGGTCAATTAGGTATAAGAACTTTGATAAACTAGTGGTGGAAAAATTTGATGAACATTTAAAATGGTCTCGGGCCAAATCTCCTTTTCTCTCTGTGTTGTCCATTATCCTACCTCTGGCTACCCAGGAGCAGAACGTCGCATATTGCAAGGCATTGTGTATTGGCCACACAATCTCCTTAGGAGTCTTATATGTGCAAGGGGTAATAAAACTGTCCAAACTCTATTTTACTAGCATTAAGTTTTTAAAATAAATTCACCAGGTCTAATGGTCCTCTTTCATCTTCTGTATTTTAAGAATAAATATATTTGCATTATTAAACACCATCGCCTATTTGACTACCTCTAGTTATTTATTTTGTTTCGCGTTCATTTGCGTTGCCTCTTAATTTAATTCTCCATTTATTCTTATAGTCGTTAGCTGTACGGGAGCTAACTTAAACGTCAGCAGGCGTAAGACAAAGTCTGAAAAATTGATAACCTTCGCAAATTGGTGTGTGTATAAATGTGTGTTTGTGTGTGTGTTTTTGTGTTTAAGGGGCACAGTGGCCGTGCAGCAGTGCGTTCGGCTGGCGTACCGAAGGTCCCGGGTTCGTATCCTGATGCAAGCTAGGATTCTTTCCCGCGTCCGGAGGGTGTCTCTGAGTCTGCCCAGCTCTGATGGGTACCTGACCTTAGTTGGGGTAAAGTAAAGGCGGCTGTGCATAATGCTGGCCACAGAATCACCTAGTATGCCGTGGCCACAGAAACTTGTTACCTCTGCTTCACCGGACCTATGGATCATTTCGACTCGACGGGTTCTTTACTTAAGTGTTTGCGTAATTATATCTATAATATATATATATGTTTGTGTGTAAGTGTTTGTGAAATTATATATGTAGGTGTATTTGGGTGCTATCTTGAAGTAAAATGGCACACGTTTCGGACGATGGTGGGCAAATGGATGAGGGGCAACGATCCTATACGCCCCCCCCCCCCGTGACGGAAATGTCTCGTTAGCAACGGGTCGTGTTGCTAGTACCAATAGTTCATACGACATGGTTGGCTCTTTCTTCTTTGGGATAGTTGATCTATTTTAATTAATCCGCAGTCTTGAAAGGTTCAGGAGGGTGTCCCCGAGCCTACCCAGCTCTGATGGGTACCTGTCATTAATTGGGGTAAATTAAAAGCTTCTGGGCATTACGCTAAAACAAATAAATAAATTTTACTTTTAAATGCCTCTCCCCAAGGGCCGCATAATATCAGTCGTCTCGTCGTATGCGGCCCGCGTGCCGTAGTTTG
Organism: Anisus vortex; assembly: GCA_949126835.1. Lineage (NCBI taxonomy): Eukaryota > Metazoa > Mollusca > Gastropoda > Planorbidae > Anisus > Anisus vortex. The sequence goes on along the minus strand of OX421507.1, from coordinate 11,896,535 downwards.
CCCACCCCTGGCGTAGAGGACTTCTAAACATAGTAAACCAAAGGTGAAGGCAGAATTTGAAATGATAAACGAAGGAGACCGTGAGGAGTATGTGTGGACAGGGGTGCTATGTAATTCGAACGGTGGAGTAACGGATGATGAATACAGTGAAAATATTCTGCCGGGTAAAAAACAAAAATGGCCACCTTTACATGACCTTCAAGACATAAATTGAATTCATCACCACTTTCATCGACTGCTTAATAAAAGATAAATGGCTTTGACCGAGACATGTTTCTTGTATTCAGCTTCTGGTACATCCGATTACCATCATTGCTGAGTGCATTCCATTGGACTGGACCGCATTTCCTCCCCTCTAATCTCATTAAGTAATTACCCAATCACCCTCGTTAGCCCATTACCGCGTTAACTCAGCACATTTTTTTCCTTCTTTAACTACACGACACACACGAACAAAAAGAGAAAAAAATATTAGAGTTAAAAAAGAAGCAAGAAGGGAAAAAAATAGATAAATAAACAACTGAGACACATCTTGTATTTTTTTAATCTCAATCTTAATTTCCGGTTTGGGGTCTGAGCTGATTGCTGGGTTGTCTCCGCTCCTCCACCATCCCCATGGTCTATCCTTAGGTCCATATCAATATTAGAACCCTGCGATCTGATTGGATGGGTTAAGTAGCCAACAGTATTGATAGTTATTTGTGTTGTTGTTTTTTGGTGGAGGAGACAATCACGACCTCGGTTGTTATTGGCCTGTGTAATAAATTGACCTTGAGTGAGGCGGTGCTGGGCGGCCATATTGCACGGAATATTGACCGCACAGACTGTGCAATTGAGTATTCAGCTGTATTCCTCAATTCCTTGTGTTTACATTTAAATACCAATGTCTGCTCAGTAGATACAATAAATAATGTTAAGTATGTAAAGTACCCTTCGGACCAAACTGATCATAGGGCTGGTGAAGCAGCGTTCACCAGTTTCCGTGGCCACGGCTTACTAGTGGATGTGTGGCCAGCACAATGCCAGCCGCCTTTACTTTACCCCAACTAATGTCACATGAGCTGGGTAGACTCAGGGACACCCTCAAGTCCCGGGATAAAATCCTAGCCTCCACAAGGATTCGAATCGAGGACCTTCGGATCGCCAGTTGAACGCGCTGACGATCGGCTACCCACCAAAATATGCCATCTACGTTAGAAGTAGATCTTGATTGATTGATCTTGTTATGTGAGTATTGCATGTAATAATAGTTTCTGTATGGTAGTTTCAGAATGTCTCGTTAGTTCATGTACAGTTATTTAAAAAAAGAAAAGTGTTCCTACGGACCAAATTGATCTATGGGATCGGTGAAGCAGCGTTCACCAGATTCTGTTACCACGGCATACTAGGGCAGGAGTCGGTAACCTTAAGGCACGCGTGCCAAACTTGGCACAAAGAGCCACTTTCAATAGCACGCGAGAGACCTCCAAGAGTATTTAAAAAAAAATGATTTTCCGGTTCTGAATGAGGAAAACTGACTGTTGAAACTTACGTTTCTGAATGATATAGCGACACATTTCAGTGAGTTGAACGCACTGAGAAGAACGGGGTTAAAAAGCACTTGACCTGTTAGATCATTAAATGGATTTCCTTATATTTTGATTGAAATCAATTTTAAAACATTTAACTATATGTACTTACCTTTATTAAGGCAAATATTAATATATATAGTTTGGGCTTTTTAGTATATAGTTTGAATCACTCCAAGCGGAGTTTTCTAGACAAAGGCAAGACTTTCAAATTCAAAGGATCATTTTTTCTTTTCATACCTCATCAAGCATAACTTTCTTGATCTTACTAAAACCTTCTTAGATATAGATGTATTTTAAGTTGAGGGATATTGACGATTTTAAAATGCTACCAGTTGAATTTTAAACATCCCAAAACAATGGGAATCGAAATGTGCCAATTTGCGGGAAAATATGGAAGGAAGATGCGTAGGAAAGTCATCGGCTATTCTCAACAGCCAGGCATTCATTCGCTCTACTTTCAGCTTTTGGTACGACTTAGACTTTTGAACAGTACTTAATGCACACGAAAGCTGTGTTAAGCATTCAAAGAGGTCACTTACACTTCACTACTCAGAAATAACTAAACATGTATCTGCCATTATCAATTAGCGATTAGCATTCAAGGCAAGGCGCTCATTAATTGATGCAGACAAATTACATTTTTAAAAAGTTTGTATGCTCATCTTTATCAATAGATAAAACATAAATAGAAGATATTTTAAAGCAAAATTTATTTGTTTTTATTAATTTAATAAATATAAGAGACTTATTACTCCCTTTATTTTAAGTTGCAATTTCTGTCTGTCTGGATGGTTGCAATCATCGTGCAAGAATTGGCTTCGATTTTTCGTCCACTTTCTGTGGTCCAATCGAGCTGAAATTTGGACAGCAGACTCGTGGCAACTAACAATACATTCTATCAAATTTTCAGTTAAAACAACTTAATAATACTACACTCATGACAATATTCATTTCTTAAAAGGAAAGTTGCCTGTGCAACTTTTTATAGTTTTTCGGCGCAAAGCGGAGTAAGGAGATATTTTTGAGATTTGCGACACAGATATTTTTCAGAACGTTTCATTTGCAGTAGTCAATGAATTATTTAATTACATGATGGTAAACTTAGTTTGCAAATAAATGGAGTATAATAAAAACTTCGTTTTTATGGGTTAGGGTTTTATTGCATCATATTATGTTGTCATTATTAGGCTAATGTTAAAAAGATAAACTCCTTGTGTTTAAATGGACAAACAATTAATGCATGTAATTCTAATTTACAACTGTTTAACCTAAATTAATTGTATCACTCTAATTAAATCTTTTAATGCTGGAATTATATAAAGAAATAATAAGTAGTCAGTAATATTTGTTATACTACAAAACATAACTTGTTTGGCATCACTATTGAATCAAATTTAGAAACTATATTTTATTTAAAGGGAAATAATTAGCCCGTTTTATTTGCGCTAATATTTCTAATATTATGTTTCTAATTTTTCTTTTATAAATGACTAAAGGGCCTAATGCGTATAACTTTATAATGACTAAACTGTAAAAAGTATTTGAATATTATATAAATATTAAAAAGTATATGCACATTAGTTAAACATTACATTAAAAACCCAGTTTGTATGATTACTAAGTATCAATACCTCTTAACAAATATGTCATCTATTTATTACTTCCTTTAAAGTTAAACAAATTAAATACAATCTTAGTTAACTGAGAAAAAAATATAATCAATACAAGCAGTTGTTAGATCCTCATCTTGACAACCAAATGATAATGTTTACATAATAATTACCATAAATGTGAAAGTTTATAAATAATATACTGTATTTGGTATAAATACAAATAAAAAAGATGATAATTACAAACACGTTAATTTTTTAAAATATTAAAATGCTTTAATGACTTTCTCTATATATTTCCTTTGCTTTTTGCCTCGGTCTTGTCACAGAGTTAAATAAATTGTCTTATTAAAAAAAATTAAAACAAGTACAATAGAGCAGGTAGACATTTAAGCTGTTGGCACGCTGAATGATTTAGAAATCCTAGTTTGGCACACTGTTAGCTAAAGGTTGCCGACCACCTGTACTAGGGGATTGTAAGAAGTGGACTATAATCAGGACATTTTGTTGCAGGAGGACACATCAATTTATCCAGGTCTCTCTAGACTTTTTTAAAATTGCATTTCCATCACCCTATTTATTGTTGTCCAAAAAATGAGAAGCACGTTGCAAGTAACTGTGCCTGGAAACGTAAGAGCTAATTCTAGTAACCAATGTTGAGCCAAATATAGATAAACTGCTGTCAACACACCAGGTACAAGATTCATTTTAGTATTAATTTTGTTTAAAACCTCTTTTTGCAGTAATTTGTTTTTGTTTTATCATTTATTTTTAAAAACCAAATCAAGCATACTTGTTCCGTTCAGTTCTTTGTTAAAATCATCAAACTTGTCGGTCTATTCACAAATCATCAAACTTGTCGGTCTATTCACAAATCATCAAACTTGTCGGTCTATTCACAAATCATCAAACTTGTCGGTCTATTCACAAATCATCAAACTTGTCGGTCTATTCACAAATCATCAAACTTGTCGGTCTATTCACAAATCATCAAACTTGTCGGTCTATTCACAAATCATCAAACTTGTCGGTCTATTCATGATTTGACTCGTTAATTGAATTGGGAAAGGGGAGGGGAAATAATGAGCGAAAAAAAGGACAAGTGTGTGTGTGTGGGGGGCGGGAGGGGAGCTTGAAGGCGGTAAGCGATAAATAATTGTAAAAGGGGTAGTAGTCTGAAAACCTTTGGATCAGATCATTCTACATGTCATAGGCGTCAGAGACAAGGGGTAATCAATATTAAAAACAACACATTTACCTTCAGATTCATTTATATCATATTCTGTTGCTATTGTAAAAAAAATCCACATAAACAATCTCTTACTACTGCACGAATGCAATCATAATTTTAAACTTTCAATTCCAAAATTAATCCATTGTTCTGGACTTTTAAAAATATGTCATTTTTTTGTTAGGTCTGTTTAAAGGTTTTCTTAATTTAAAATTCAATTCAAGGGAGATAATAAAATCATTTTTTTTAAAATATCTTTTCAAAACTTTATTTTTTCTTTATGATTTTATAATGTTTCTACAACATAAGACATTCTAAAGACAATACTCTTAACAATATATATAAAAAAAAATCTTCCGTTTTGAACAGAATATATAGATATAAGCCTAATTATAGGTATATCTTTAACACCTTACTTACTACCTTTTAATTTTTGTTTTTTAGCAGTTGCTCCATTTTATACAATACTACCATTTCATACATATTTAATTTATTGCACAGCTTTTGTTATCAAAAGCTTGTAAACACTAGTACAGATCTACATTAGTGATCTACACCCTGCAACTTACATCAGTGTGTTGTAGATATATAACACGTTTTAAATAGGGATGTTAAACGAAAACCGGAATACCGGATTCCGGTTTTGAAACCTAAAACCGGTTTTGATTTTCAAAACCGGATTTCGCTTTACTGGTTGCAAGTTGGAAGGTAAGCATTACTTCAAGTAGAAGACCCTTTTTTTTTGCTTTAATTGGAAATATTTTTAATAAATAATTTTGGATTCGCACAAAACAATTCTTGAAATGCCTTGCTAACACTATTTAGTCTTAGATATTGTGTTTCTTGTGTTTCCAAATACCAACTATGGCTTGCGATAAAAACAACATCAAACCAAATGTTAAGTTACAGTTACAATTAACATGAATCTTTTTACTTGTCGGCTCTTTTAGATGTGCGCTGCTCTTTGATGTACGCAATGGAGAGACGCAACCTAGCCCTTCCCTGTGACCCTGAACAATTCGGCTAGACACCGCGTCTGTGCTTTATTATTAACGGCACTATTAAATCACTTTTGAAAAATTGAAAGCTATTATCGGCTTTAATCAATTAGCCCAGATTTGTTTTTAGTTCTAAAGAATTTTATGGCAAAATCATATTGTATTCACACAAATCAACCCTTTGAATGCCCTGCAAATAATTAAGTTTGAAGTATTTTTCAAATACACCACATTTGGCTTTTCCGGCTTGTGGCTTGCGACATTGCGCGCGGGGGGGGGGGGGGGGGCGAACCGAAATCCGGTTTTAAACCGGTTTTATAGAACCAAAAACCGGTTTTGGAAAAAAAACGGTTCTAACATCCCTAGTTTTAAATCAACGACCCAGCTCTAGTAAACACAGTACTCTTCAACCATCGGCACACTTGCAACAACTTGGAAAGCAGAGCGATATTCTAAGGTGCCTTAAAGAAAATAGAAAGTCAAAGACAGGCAGCGAATATTCAAAATATAATTTTATATTACATTGAAGGTAAAGAGGGAATAATCTTACTACACACCATAATGTTAACTTTTTTTTCCATTTGTTCCAGCTCAAATCACTAATATACATAATGAATTATAATCGACAAATATTTTCTTAATTTTATAAAAATATTGTCTTTTTATTTGATTAATCGAATGTTTGTTTCACGTGTATTCAAACTAATCTGTTTGTTTCATGTGTCAACGTTGTTACAGCCTTGGTGGCCGTGTCCTTATCATTATATCCGGGTGAACAATGGTTCGCATGGCTGTAAATGCTTGTTATCTTACGGGGCCTTGCCTTTTCACACATTAGATTTTTACTTGACCATCACAAACAAGACAAAACTCTGAGATTATAATAGTATTACACGTTTATTTACATCCAATAAGCTGTCGTCTCGTCCGCTTTCTCATTTTTATCTTCTCGCTCGCCACTTACATAGATTTTGACTGATCTCACTGGTGTGAAATTGCGAATTCAACATTGCCAAAATTACCTTTGCTTAAATTACCTTTGCCCAATTTAGCGTTGCCGAATTTACAGAGATTAGTAGTTATATATATAATTATATATCTATATGCGTGTTTGCAAGTGGGTACTTTAACGAAGTAATTTGGCACACGGTTCAGACGATGGTGGGAAAAGGGAGGAGCGTCAGTGCTAGGTGAATCTCTAGGAGCAACGATACGATGCAGCCCCACTGCGATGAGCGTCAGTGCTAGGTGAATCTCCAGGAGCAACGATACCATGCAGCCCCACTGCGACGGAAATGTCTCGTTTGCACCGAGCTGTGTTGCTAATGCTAAAAGTTCATACCACATTGTTGGCTCTTTATTCTTTAGGATAGTTGCTCTATGTTTCTTATTTTTAGTCACCATCTTAATTTCCGGTTTGGGGTCTGAGCTGATTGCTGGGTTGTCATTCCCGTGCTCTACCTTTAGTTCCATATCAATATTAGAACCCTGCAATCTGATTGGATGGGTTAAGTAGCCAACAGTATTGATAGTTTTTGTTGTTGTTTTTTTGTGGCCGGACAATCACGACCTTGGTCGTTGGGCCTGTATCATAAATTGACCTTGAGTGAGAAGGCACAGGCGGCCATATAGCACGGAATATTGACCACACAGACTGTGCAATTGCTGTATTCCTCATTGCTTGAGTTTATATCTGAAGACCAATGTCTGCTCAGTAGATACAATAAACAAAGTTAAAGCAATACTTATTTTTTTTTATAAATACGAATATATTTATTATGCCATCAACGTTAGAACTAGATCTATAACATTGATTGATCTTGTTATGTGAGTATTGCATGTAATAATAGTTTCTGTATGGTATTCCAGAATGTCTCGCTAGTTCATGTAAAGTTATTTAAAAAAAAGAAAAGTATTCCTACGGACCAAATTGATCTATGGGGACTGTGAAGCAGCGTCCACCAGATTCTGTGACCACGGCATACTAGGGGATTGTAAGAAAGGGGGCTATAAAGAAATTTTGTTGCAGGGATACATATCAAGTTTTTTTTATTGCATTTGCATCAGCCTAATTATTGTTGTCCAAAAAAAGGAGAAGCAAGTTGCAAATAATGGAACCTGGAAATGTAAGAGTTAATTCTAGTAACCAATATTGAATCAAATATAGACAAATTGCAATCAGCACACCAGGCACAAGCTTCATTTTAATATTGATTATATTTAAAACCTCTTTTTCAGTAATGTTTTAGTTTTATTCTTGAATTTAAAAAACCTAATAAGCATACTTGCTCTGTTGAGTTCTTTTATTAAGATTAACAAAAGCAAATCGTGTTGGTCTATACACATTTGATGCCGCAGATGATTTGACTGGTTAATCTAGTTGAGGGGGGAAAAGGGGGGGAGAGACAAGAAAGCGGGAAATAGGAAGAAGGGGGGGGGGGGTGGCTGAAAGCGGTAAGCGATAACAAATTGTAAAAGGGGTCGATGAGCGATATGTCGAGAACCTATGGATTAGATCAATATACACGTTATGAGGCGTCAGAGACAAGTGGTGATCAATATTTAAAAAGAAAAGACATTCACCTTCAGATTCATGTATAACATATACTGTTGCTGTCGTCAGAAATACACATAAACAATCTCTTACTACTGCACGAATGCAATCATTATTTTAATCTTTTCAATTCCCGAATTATTTCCTTTTTCTGAAGTTTTATAATATATCATTTTATTGCTTTCATTTTAAATTCAATTCAAGGGAGATAACAAAAGCTGTTTTTTTTTTAAAATATATTTCTTCAAATCTTTAATTTTTTTTTTCATGATTTTAAAATTTTTATACAATGTAAGACAATTTTTAAAATATATTTTCAACATTATATAGAAAAAAAATGAATTAGTTTTTTTTTAAATATATAGGTATGGGTACATCGTTAACACCTTAATTACTACGTTTTCATTTGTCTTTTCAAGCATTTTCCCAGCATAAAATAACAGCCGTAGATAACATACCTATTTCACCTATATTTTTGCACAGCTTTTGATATCAAAAGCATAATAAGACAGTATTCAGTGGTTAATTTGGATGGAGGTAACGGTTGGGACAAGACTCCCGGTAGCGGTATGTTGTCTGAGCTGTGCGAGACTAAGAGCTTGCTCAGTATTTTTGCTTTCGCTCTCTTCCATATATTTGGTCGGCTTGGATAACAGCTGGACTGCACTCGGCTCTCGTGCATGGCGTGAGAGTGATTGTGCAGAGGGTGGAACCAACTGATCCACGACTGATGACCCAAACCCTAGAAGGCCCACAGGAGGGGCAAGGAGTTTATGCTCCGACGCGCCTTCCAATGGAAAAAAAAGACACCATTCTACGTCAACCTACGTCACTCATGCAAGACTTGGCAATCAGAGCGATCGATATTCTATGGCGCATTCTATAGGCAGCTAATTTCAAAATATACATAAATATGACATTGATGTTATTCCGGGAATAATCCTACTACACACCATAATGTTAACTTTATTTTCCACGTGTTCCAATTCAATTCCTTAATCTAGATTTTGAATTATATTCGACAAATATTTTCTTAATTTACTATAAATACTGACTTACTATTTCTTTTGTTAAATCGAATGATTGTTTCGCTTGTATTTAAAGTAAGCTGTTTGTTTCGCTTGTTTTTAAAGTAAGCTGTTGATATCAACGTTGTTACAGCCTTGTCGGCCGTGTCCACATCATTCTTACCGGGAAAACAATGGATCGCTTGGCTGCTTGATTCCTACGGGGTATTGCCTTATCACTAAAACAACTTTTATTTGTTAATTGAAAATATAAAATTTGAGATTATGATAGTATAATACATTTGTTTACATCCAATAAACTGTCTCGTCCGCTTTCTCATTGATCTTCTCGCTCGCCACTCACATAGATTTAGACTGGCCACACTGGAGTGCAAAGGCGCCACGGAGATTTTGACTGATCACACGTAAGTGTGATGAAAGCAATAAAATAAAAGCGACTGGTGAATGGCCTGAATATGCCACCATTTAGTTGTAACTGTACGTAGGCCTGCCGCTCCGGACTATCAAAATCAGACGAAACATATATTCAGAACACTTACACTTTTTATCATTGAAATACATTACGAGGGGTTTATATATTAAATTTACATATTAAATCAGAGAAATAATAATAAAAAAAAAACTAGCCAGGGTCATTTAAATTATTACTCTAAATCAAGGGTGTGCAACATTTGTCGTCCTTGGGCGGTTTAATTTTTTTTTGATAAAACAAGACGTGCCGCGTTGTCTGAAAATGTAGTCTCACTATTACTAAAATGAATTTATAAAAAAAAGGACCGCAGCCAGATACTATCTGGGGTGCACACTAAGTGTGTTGAAGGGCTTTTTGCTCACAATAACAGATTAGGAATGATATTAAATCACTGGTTTATGACTGAACAGTTGTGGGAGATGGCTATTCAATGAAAATGTTAAGGTCAATACTTGTGTAATCTGCTGTTTACTCAACAATCAATGTCTTTGATTCCCTGGCACAAGGCTGGAAACTAGAGAATTACATTTTAGCTGTACTAAAATCAAATCTTTGAATTTTTTTATTTTCTTCAGTCTCACTTTAAAAAAAAATGTGGAATATTTCTATAAGTCAAAATTAAGGTGACGTTTTTAAAAATTAAGTATCCTTAATCAAATACGTCTTTGACACAGCCATTGTCGGCCTTGTGTTTAGTGATGTTAGTCTCTATCACAGAACGATTTCAGATTTCTACAAATGGTGCGGATAGAACTACCTGATATTGAATATCATAAAAACGCTAGAAATGATTGTAGACTTTGGCTGATTTACACATAAACGACCATAAAAATAGATCAAGTATCGCAATATAAATATCTTGGCGTTACAATCAATGCTACGCTATCTTGGCCTGACCACCGCCAAAATCTCTGCAAGAAATTTCACCAAAGACATTTCACATTGACAAGACCATCATGAATCTCTTTTACTCGGCGACGGTTGGTAGCATCACAGAATAATATACCTATTCTGTGGGTAGCATCATCACCCTCGCAATCACCTGCTGGTATGGTAGTGCCACTACATTGAACAAACACAGTATAGAACGTCTAATCAACAAAGCCTCTCGTACAACACATACACAACTACCAGCTCTCAGGGATCTATTCAATTCAAGAAGCCTTTTTATGATTGATAAAATACTCCAGGACCATGCACACCCGCTTTTCAGGATAGCTACATTATATCTAATCGAAGTGGTCGGCGTCTTTCAATAAGGGCAAGAACGGAGAGATTTAGGAACTCTTTTGTTCCACTGTCAGTCAGAATCTTTCAACAGAATCGGCAGTCAACTATATAATACAATGACTCCGAATGATACGTTTATTTGTATGATAAATACCTTTAAATGGTAAGATAGTGTGCGTGCTATTATTTTTTATAATTATATTTATGTGCTTGAGAACAAATAGTTGATATTGTTTAAAAATAATGCTGAAAAAGACGGAACTTGGGTAATCAAGTCAAATTTCCATTTGTTTGGATCAATAAAGCAATCTTATCTTATCTTAGAGAATAATTACAAATTATCGTTTTAATTCAAGTTTGTCAATTATTTTTTTTTACAAATATTTCTAACAAAATTAAAAATAAATATAATTGATTTCATTTGTAATAATATAAAGTTTCATCTATTGTTAATTCGATAACACATTATTTGAAAAAAAAATTATGATGTAATTTCGATGGAATTCAGAATATGACTACTACAATCTTCCAGCCAAGCATTATCATTATCCCCACACAACTTTTTGTACCCCTCACCCCACCCATACTTTGCACTTTCTGCTCCCTTCTCGCCCCTCCCATCTTGCATTCCTGGCTAGTCAACTGTATAGCGGCACTTACTGTTTCTAGACCAGAGACCAGCAATATTCCTTACCGGAAGTGAGAGGGCGTCATGTTCCAACGATCACCAATGCTAATATTGACCACATCTTCCAACGATCACTAATGCTTATATTGACCACATCTTCCAACGATCACCAATGCTTATATTGACCACATCTTCCAACGATCACCAATGCTTATATTGACCACATCTTCCAACGATCACCAATGCTTATATTGACCACATCTTCCAACGATCACCAATGCTTATATTGACCACATCTTCCAACGATCACCAATGCTTATATTGACCACATCTTCCAACGATCACCAATGCTTATATTGACCACATCTTCCAACGATCACCAATGCTTATATTGACCACATCTTCCAACGATCACCAATGCTTATATTGACCACATCTTCCAACGATCACCAATGCTTATATTGACCACATCTTCCAACGATCACCAATGCTTATATTGACCACATCTAGATATTCTAGAGCGCTAACCGTCATTAACTGTCTAGATTTATTCTTGTGTCCAGCTCCGTTTTACTTCACTGATAATGTTAACGGGAGAATGTCCACGTTACGGTATCTTGCTGGAAAGGCGGCAGTCAGTTCATGTTACTGTGTGCAATAATACAATAATTAACAACAACAACGACAACCACAAGTAATGGCCTCACTGACATCTTCAGGTAATAATCCTGCCACTCCCGTATGTTACCCGGATGTGGACACAATTCTATCTGTCAAGTTTCTCTTTATCAGATGTCCCCAACAAAAAATATTACGATAATTGATTGCCTTAAAACCAGGGAATGTGCGGGTCATTTATTCCCATTTTAATTTTTTTTCCACATGTTTGTTTGTCAATGGATAGCCGTTTATGCTTTTTTTTTTTGGCATTTTAAAACAGAAGTCATGGGCGTTATTATGGGGCTGTGATGGGGCACCTGGAATGCCATGCGTGAAATTAGCTATAGCATCGTAAAAAAATGGTTTCTTTCTAGCTGAACACGCCTTCAGATCAGTACCTTTGCCAACTTCTCTTCCTGGCTTTGCCCCTGGTAAATTTATAGGTCATATATATATATAATATATATATATAATTATCTTATTTCTACCTGATTCTTCAGAGTGGCAAATGAAAAATTAATTTCACTATCGAGGCTTCCACTTTCTTAGGATTGTATTCTCCTTTTCATACTATGTCCTGCATTTAAAACAGTGTCGCAATATGAACGTATAAATTTATTTCCTTAGTGCAATTATAACAGGAAAATAAATTAACGCAGTATATATTCTTACAATATTCAATAGATCATCATTTCAAACGTATCAGACTAAAAGTGTTTCCCGTGTGCATATTACTCCCAACTTGCACTTATACATCATATGGAAGGATAGATTTAAAAAAAGAAAAGCTAATTTGAACACGCCAATAACAAAAAATGGAGACAGGACAAGAAATGGATGAAAAAAACAAACACACAAAGTCAATCACCACAGCCATGATGATGACGTCAGCTAAGGAAAGTAACTCACAATTTGAGTGTAAGAGAGAATTTCCTAGACATGAAATAAATCTTTCATTTAAAAGCATAAAAGCCACCTTTAAATAATACACTGGCAAAGTGTGTTTACTAGACACTCAAACTTTAGATCGATTTGTTTACTCTCACAGTACACCGCCCCCACCCCATCCCTTCCGCCACTTTCCTTGTCTCAGTTTCTCAGCTCCATTTGGCGGGCAACTGACCGTTATCAGCGTCCACTCCTGGAGTAATTCATCCTGCTGGTCACCGAGACACTGGACGCTATATTTGGGGTCTCCGATTTACTTTACACATACACGGACACACACAGAAATCACTCACGTGAGCTCATTTTTTTTAACGCACACACGCGCAATCTTTCTGCGCCTTTTACGCTCCCTCGCTCTCTCTCTCTCTCTCTCTCTCTCTCTCTCTCTCTCTCTCTCTATCTGTCTGTCTGTCTGTCATGAACTCGATCACAATCAGAAACACAAGACCAACACACACACACAAGACACTGCTCACCAGAATATTCTCCTCGCAGCTATGTGATAAAACTGTCCCGGTAGACCAGGACACTATAGACATGGATTCCTTGTGCAAGTCACGTCTCGCCATGACGTAACCTAACGTTAAGACATAGGCTGTGGTCCAGAGATGGCCCTCCGTGTCCATCCACCCCTCCTTTTCAAAGATTAACGTAGCGAGATGTATGTAAAAGATAATACAATAATAAACCTGCTTAACTCCCTTTCCTTAAAGAAAAAAAATAAATGAATGAATAATTGTTAATATTTTGTTATATTATATCTTGCTTTAGAACTTTAGCAGAAATTATGTAATTGTATTGAACGATGGCAGACTCGGTAAGGCTCTTGGTGAACCAGATCTTATCTTTTTTTTTTGTCTCTAAGTAAAAAAAAACGGTTTGGTGACATTTGATACCGCGACAGTTAATCCCTGGCAATCAGTGAAAAAGGAATAAGAAATACAACACAACAACAGTTTAGTTCTACAACAAACAACAACAACAGTTTAGTTCTACAACAAACAACAGTTTAGTTCTACAACAAACAACAGTTTAGTTCTACAACAAACAACAACAACAGTTTAGTTCTACAACAAACAACAGTTTAGTTCTACAACACAACAACCGTTTAGTTCTACAACAAACAACAACAGTTTAGTTCTACAAAAAACAACAGTTTAGTTCTACAACAAACAACAGTTTAGTTCTACAACAAACAACAGTTTAGTTCTACAACAAACAACAACAGTTTAGTTCTACAAAAAACAACAGTTTAGTTCTACAACACAACAACCGTTTAGTTCTACAACAAACAACAGTTTAGTTCTACAACAAACAACAACAGTTTAGTTATATAACAAACAACAGTTTAGTTCTACAACAAACAACAGTTTAGTTCTATAACAAACAGCAGTTTAGTTCTACAACAAACAACAGTTTAGTTCTACAACAAACAACAACAACAGTTTAGTTCTACAACAAACAACAGTTTAGTTCTACAACAAACAACAGTTTAGTTCTACAACACAACAACAGTTTAGTTCTACAACAAACAACAGTTTAGTTCTACAACAAACAACAGTTTAGTTCTACAACAAACAACAGTTTAGTTCTACAACAAACAACAGTTTAGTTCTACAACAAACAACAGTTTAGTTCTACAACACAACAACAGTTTAGTTTTACAACAAACAACCCAGCTACCTAAATATCTCTAATAAATATACTCTAAATAAAGTCGTGGCAAAAAAAAAAAGAGATTAGTCATGTAGAGAGGAAATATCATGGTATTAGGAATGTAGAGAGGAAATAATAATATTATTAGATATGTAGAGAGGAAATAATAATAATAATAGGTATTATGAGAGGAAATAATAATAATATTAAGTATGTAGAGCAGAAATACCATGGTATTAGGAATGTAGAGAGGAAATAATACGATATTAGGTATGTAGAGAGGAAATAATACGATATTAGGTATGTAGAGAGGTCATACCATGGTATTAGGAATGTAGAGAGGAAATAATACGATATTAGGAATGTAGAGAGGAAATAATACGATATTAGGAAAGTAGAGAGGAAATAATACGATATTAGGAAAGTAGAGAGGACATACCATGGTATTAGGAATGTAGAGAGGAAATAATACGATATTAGGAAAGTAGAGAGGAAATAATACGGTATTAGGAAAGTAGAGAGGACATACCATGGTATTAGGAATGTAGAGAGGAAATAATACGATATTAGGAAAGTAGAGAGGACATACCATGGTATTAGGAATGTAGAGAGGAAATAATACGATATTAGGAAAGTAGAGAGGAAATAATACGATATTAGGAAAGTAGAGAGGAAATAATACGATATTAGGTATGTAGAGAGGACATACCATGGTATTAGGAATGTAGAGAGGAAATAATACGATATTAGGAAAGTAGAGAGGACATACCATGGTATTAGGAATGTAGAGAGGAAATAATACGATATTAGGAAAGTAGAGAGGAAATAATACGATATTAGGAAAGTAGAGAGGACATACCATGGTATTAGGAATGTAGAGAGGAAATAATACGATATTAGGAAAGTAGAGAGGAAATAATACGATATTAGGTATGTAGAGAGGACATACCATGGTATTAGGAATGTAGAGAGGAAATAATACGATATTAGGAAAGTAGAGAGGACATACCATGGTATTAGTAATGTAGAGAGGAAATAATACGATATTAGGAAAGTAGAGAGGACATACCATGGTATTAGGAATGTAGAGAGGAAATAATACGATATTAGGAAAGTAGAGAGGACATACCATGGTATTAGGAATGTAATGAGGAAATAATACGATATTAGGTATGTAGACAGGAAATAGGCCTACCATGGTATTAGGTATGTAGACAGGAAATACCATGATATTATTATTAGGTATGTAGAGAGAATAACATGGTATTAGGTAAGTAGAGAAAGAAAAGCATGTTATTGGGTATGTAGAGAGAGGTAATACTATGATATTATTTATGTAGAAAGGGGATACCATGGTATTAGGTATGTAGAGAGAGGTAATACCCTGATATTATTTATGTTGAGAGGGAATACCATGGTATTATGTATGTAGAGAAAGAATGACGTGGTATTGGGTATGTAGAGAGGGAATACCAAGATATTTATATTAGGTGTGTAGAAAAAATGGTATGGTACTAGGTATGTGGAGAATACCATGGTAAAAGATATGTAGAGAAAGAATACCAATAGAAAACATACCATGAGAGTATATTGGCGTTGGAGCTTTTATTTTTTCAAAGAAATCTGGAATTACTGTTGGGGACTCTAATAAAATCACAAAGTAATCATGGTAATTAAGACCATAGTACCCCCCCCCCCCTTCTTGAACTCTCCAATAAATGAAGTGAGCACATATAATAAGACCTCAACCCCCCCCCCCCTTCCAAAAAAAACAAAACAAAAAAAAACGGCCGTTTGCCAACGGTCTTACTTGAGAAATGTATTTGAGAGACTTATTCTCTCTCTCTCTATATATATATATATATCTCACTGTATTTTATCTCATTTACACACGCTTTCCTTCACTCCTTCTCTTCCTCTTCCATTTTTGCTTCCCTACCTCCTCTATCCTCTTTCCTCTCCTATCTCAAACACTTATATTCAAATTATCATTAAAACCAATTATTATGTTTCTCAACTCTTTTAAGTTTTGGAAATTAAACCGCCTGCTCAAGGGAGGGAACCGTAAACATGAAGACACATTTCTAAGTTATTAACTCTTAATGTTTAAAAGAAAACTCTGTAACAAATCTATTTAAATGAATCATATGCATTAGTAAATAAACATTAAACAATAAAAATGTTTAAGAAATTATTTTTAAAAAATTGTATTTAAATCAAAATTTCTAAACCGTACTCCCAAAATAATAACATAATAAGCCTTCGAAATATTAATAGTATACATGCAATGAACCAATAATAGCAATAATTACATTTTACAATATTTGAATAAGAAATAGTTAAGCTGAAAAAGGTGTATACTATCACAAAAAGCAGCCTTAACAAAAAAACAAAACAAATAGAATAAAGCTTTACAGAATTATATATGAATGAACACTTTCATGGATTTTCCTTTGATAAACTTTAAGGTTTCGGTAATAATCAATATATTTTTGTTATTAGAAAACTGGAACGAACATTGCTTACACACACACGAACGCTACATCATAGCTAATCTCAGCCACAAACATCACAGTCTAAGATCGTTAGCCACATAAAAGCTATTTATCTAGGTTATAGGTCTATATTTTAGGCATTTTGAAATTTTTATTGATCTTTTCGTTATTTTGTTTTAACTTACAATAGTAAGACCTGATGTTTTAAAAGTAAATATTAAACAGGTGAATTTTGCATCTATTGCTGACATTATCATCTATTTATAAACATAAGACATGAACGATTATGTATGGTCTGTTGTCTTAAATTTTAGTTGCCTTCAGAGAAGAAGACCTTGTCACGTGGTGTGTATACACAGTACTAGATTGGCTACGGCATAGATTTGAACCAGTTCTATCTGTTCTTTTAATACGGCTCATCAACTACATACGCAGAACAGGGAATAGAGACATTGAATTATTTATGTATGTATGTATTGCCAGATGCCTTATTCACTTACACAGTTTTATTAATAAGTTAAGTAATATGTTTATTATACATAATTAATCAAATTAAATTGTAACGTTATAAATACCAATTGTTTGGGATAATTCAACTAAAATTCAAGTAAACTATATCTTGTGTATAAAAAAATTTACACTAAGTTAAATTTCATTCGTTGTTAGTTTATTCCATTGTTCTACTTTTGTAAAAAATTTATTAATTCATTCACTTGTTCTTGCATAAGACCTACATGTAGTGCTATGATGCTAATTGATGATGGTTTGTATGACACGCCTCTCTATGCTATCACAGTTAACATACTCAATGCACTATAAAAGGCGAAGGGTCGCTACTGAAAAACGACAACTCAGAAAATTCAGCAAATCCAGTCCCTCTTCTACCGGATATCAAGCCACGCATCTGAGCTCCCACTGTGGCAAATACTTTCGGGCAAAAACAGGCCACATCAACCATCTCCGTGCCCACAAGAAACCATGACTTTGACATAGGATGGTCCTCATCGAAAACGATGGACACGCATCATCATCATCAGTCAATGCACTCTATATTTCACAATTTAATTAGGCTGCAGATGTAGGGGAAGGGAGATGTAGAGAGAGGTAGAAGAGGTAGGGAGATGTAGGGGTAGGGAGAGGTTCACAAACAAAACTGGATGCGGAAGATTTTTTTTTTCAACACGACTTCTAAAAATGACTCTTTTCTTTTAGAATCCATCAATATCTGATTCAAAATGTCCCATAGTTTGGGCGCCACAGTTTGAAAGTGGGTTATCCCATGGGTCGGCAACCTTTTGCTAATAGTGTGCCAAACTCGGATTTCTATATCATTCAGCGTGTCAACAGCCTAAAAGTCAACCCGTTATACTTTTTAAAAAGTTTTATAAGACAATTAATTTAAGACCGTAGCAAGACCAAAGCCAAAAGCATAGGAAATTTATATAGAAAATCGTTATAGTATTTTATATTTAATAAAAAAAAAGTTTGTGTGATTATCATTCTTTTTAATTGCATTTATATCAAATACGATACTTTATTACTTAATTTTTACATTAATAGTACTTATTCTTTAAACATTATCATTTGTTAGTCAAGATGAGGATCTAACACCTGCTATTATTAATTATACTTTGATCTGAGTTAAACTGAGATGTCCTTTAGTGTTTTAAAAAGGTGTTCAAAGTGCACTAACTAAAGCGGAATAGATACCTAGTTATTGTACAACCTGGGTAGTTAATGTAAGGTTTGAAAATATACATACAAATTCTTTAGTCATATAATATTTATAAATTGTTGAAATACTTTATGCAGTTGTTTGATCATTTCTAGGTTATAAAATGCACGCCATATTTTTTTTTTAAGAAAAAAGAAATATATTACAAATATTAGCTCAAATAAAAAGGGTTTATTATGTCCCTTTAATTAAAAACCGTTCCCACATTTGATTCAATATTGATACCAAACAAGTTCTATTTTGTAATATAGCAAATAGGCCTATTACTGAATAATTATTATTTTATATAAATGCGATATTGTGGTATTCATTACAAGATTTAAGTATTAGAGGATTAAAATAATTTACGCTAAACAGTTGTAAGTAAACATTTCCTGCATTAATTGTTTTTCCATTTAAGGAGTTTTTCCTTTAAACATAAATAATTACATAAATTACATAATATCATCATCCTCATCACTTATGGCGCTACAGCTCACGCGGGTCTTTGGCCTGCCTCACCATATCCTTTTATAAATTTGTTTCACAAGATAAGATAAGATAATATTGCTTTATTGATCCAAATAAATGGAAATTTGACTTGATTACATAAATTCCGTCTTTCAGCATACCGATAATTAAAACAATATTAAAGACATTCGCGCACACTTAAAGGAGATGAGCATAAAAACACTTTTAAATGTAATTCCTATATATCCCCATAGGAGCATGGGATTATACTTTATACCATTAATTCTATTCACAAGTGTAATTTGAACCAAAAAGCTGACAGTAGAAGAGCGAAAGCCTATCAGTTTAGAATAACACATCACTTTCCATAAACAGTTTCCTTCCAGATATATTCCACACATGGGCACTTTTGGATGCCCATTTTTTTAAAAAGTCTTAAATTCACATTGCTGCATTTTAAAATCGCAAATATCCCTCCACTTGAAAAAAGCTCTACACCTAAGAAGGTTGTAACAAGATCAAACCAGTAAGGCTTGATGTGGTGTTGTGGTATTCCAAAATGAGTTCATGGATTTGAAAGCCCTGCCTTTGATTAGAAAACTTCGCTTTTAGTGCGTATCTATCTTAATATATCCCTTAATATAGGAATGTACATGTAGTAAAATGTTTTGAAATTGATTTCATGCCAAGATAGTGTCCACTTTCAATGCAAATCCATTGTAGGGGTCATTGTAAATGAAAGTTCAACTCGCTTAATGTGTCGAAATGTCATTCAGAAACATCGGCTTCAACAGTCAGTTTTCCTCATTCAGAACCGAAAAATGTTTTTTTTTTCATCAATAAAAATCACCGCCTGAAGGTCTCTCGCGTGCCATTGCAAATCGCATTTCGTGTCAAGTTTGGCACGATGCCTTAGGTTGACGAACTCTGGGCTTACCTTAAAGTAATGTTTTTGTTTCCATCCGTACTGTGACGTTTTGGGCAAGATTAACGTCACACGCAACTAAGAAAGGTCTTAGATGTAATCCGCTCTTATAAGATACTATAATCATATATCATCTGTACGTAGAAACCACTGACATTAAGTGCCACTATCGAATGTCTGATAGGAGTAAGAATGTGTCTTTCCTTTCTCTCTCCTACATTTAACACTTAATGCATTTAACATTACATCGAATTTTATTTACATATATGTATATGTATACGAGCCTGCCTGCAACACGATGTGACATAATTCAGTCACTTTCACTTAATCATACAGAAGGCACGACACGCATCGGGCTCAGGTGCAAATCTAATCCCAACTTTTAAAGTTTACGTGGTGATTAAGTGGTCTAATCACCCCCGCCACGTGACACGTACTATACACTCCCGTACGTGACGTTTCGGCGCCGCCACTTTGGTGTGACATGGACCATTTAATTGTTACTGTCACGTGACTTTCATGTTGGGGAAATAGACAAATAATTATGTTACACATTTAAAATGAATAATGTTCCATTGGAATTCTGGTTTTTAGAGGAGGGAACATGCCTACCTTGAAAGGTAATCGAAGAATATCTTTTTTTTAATATAAAAATACAACATAAAATGGGAATAATTTTGTTGAAGTCTACCTTGGAAGGTAATCGAAGAATATCTTTTTTTAATATAAAAATACAACATAAAATGGGAATAATTTTGTTGAAAATAATGTAGATATTATGTATTAGGTTTATTTATTAAATATGAACATTATATTATTTATAAGAAACATTTAATCTCCTCGCCCAAAAGGGTTGCGCTAAAATGGCAGCGCCAAAACGGCTGCGCCGAAAAAGTGCTGCTTCAAGAAAATAAATATAGATTAGAAGTGTAGCCCTTTTGCTGACATCAAAGACTATAAAATGATGGACCGCCTGCTCTATTTTTAGAGCTTTTATGTTCTTTTTTTCCAATAACGCTGTCTTAAATTAGAATCTACTTCTACGCTCCTACGTCTGCCTAAAGTTTTCCGCTTTATACAACTTTCGATTTTAATTTTTCATTGAGAAAATCATAGGGTTTGAATAAAACGGAAGTGTACAATACAAAAGGGAACCGGGAATTCCGAAAAGAAGTCATTCGAGTCATCAAATAGCAGAAATATTAAAGCAAGTAATCAATCATTTTAGTCTTTGCTTACACATGCAATCATTACACAAATCAAGCTATCGTTTGTTTTTTTGCTCATACTTTTAATTGTAGCGGGTCTTTAAAACAGAAACCCATCGTCATTGGAAACCTATTCATTGACACAATCTTTTATCCTCATTAACCCTTACAGTCCCGGGCGCGTATATAGCGGAACTGAAGGCAGCATAAATAGGAGTAGGTTGGTACGGGAAGGGTTAATAAATGTCTTTATCGATTGTTTTGATTCCCAGCAGAGAGCAGAAACGTAAGATTTTTTGCGAAGACGTTTGCCCTTTAATTTTTTCAGTACTTTTTAAGATAGGGATAAAATACTACAAAGGTAAAATGAATCGATAAAGGAAGACGTACTTTCGTGGATTTTAAATATTTTGAAAGTTTATGAAAAC
This sequence comes from Anisus vortex, assembly GCA_949126835.1. Lineage (NCBI taxonomy): Eukaryota > Metazoa > Mollusca > Gastropoda > Planorbidae > Anisus > Anisus vortex. Next base: position 11,874,708 of record OX421507.1, on the reverse strand, counting down.
ATTTAATCTGTGCAGCTTTGATCAATACATTACTCAAGAGAGAAAGAAAAAAGAATTGATTTCAACACTTAGAATCGAGACCTAGGATGAAAAATAAAGAGATTTGTTAGTGTGTGCGACTGTGTTTGTGTGTATGTTTGTATCACACATGATGTTATAATCAATGAACTAAATACTTACACCAATTGTCATCTTGTGTATTTATCCGTCTATGTTTAATTTACTTCCTTTTATACTTTATACAATCAATACATATCAATCAATGTAGTAGGCTATTCCGACTCCGACTGTATTCCACAAATCAATCAATGTAGTATTCCGACTGTATTCCACAAATCATTTGCATTTTAATTAAAGGGCCACGGGCGTTCGTTTAGTTGTAAAAATAATTTAAGAAGGGCTCACTTTAAAAAAACAAATCTTTAGCCCTAAGTATATTATCTTACCACTTCGTCTCAAAATGATTTTTACAAACATGCCCCCCTTCCCACACAGCACCCAAACATTTTGTTAATGACCGCTGAAAAAGTTGGAGATCTCATTTTTCTATACGAAACCCAAGTACTAACATATCTATAGCATAATTTTTCCAGTTTCCCCATAATTTCTGTACAAACAGTACGTTTAGTCAATCAACCCCCTTCCCCCCCTACTTCAAACCAAGCTTCAAAACGAACAGCGGTCGATATCTGTTGTCGAGTGTTTCTGTCTGACATGCACTGACATGCATAGCAAAGGGATTAATGCGACTGACCTATTTATACAAACCAACTCAGATATCATGTCGGCCATGTTGATTCTGCCTGTTGAATGAGCTCGTTGGAGAACACCGTGATTCTGCATACCGGGTCTTCACACATCCAAAACAAACATTTTACGCTTTAAAACCGAGTTCGAAAAACAAAAAATATCTATATTTTGGTAATAAGAGGCCTAATGTTAAGTGAGTGAACTTCTTGTAAAAGGATATCAACGTCAAATAGTAATTAGGTCATAGCGATGACTAGATCAAACGGAGCTTAGGTCATATAGTGCTTCGCTAAAAGGTAAAAAAGATTTGACCTTAAATTCCGGAATCGCTCATAGAATTAACGTTAAATAATTCTGTAGTTTTATAAGGTGTATAGCCGTGTACGGTACACTGGTCAAATAGGTCTTAGATCAAATAGTGTTTAGGTCAAAGAGATGTGGTGAGCACTAAAACCTTTTTAGTGCATAGGCCCTCTAAAAGTCTTACTCCGGCCCTTGGTGTTTACAAAAAGTGTTTTGATATTAAAAGTATTTATATTAGCTTTTTTTGTTTTTTTTTAATTTATGTTTGTAGTTTTTAAAAGGGTGAAAACTATTTTTTTTTATATATGAGGTCACTGCAAGAGAGGTTATACGATTAATTGTATCATCTACTGAAGAGGTCTGAAACCTAAAGCACGCGAGTCATACTTGCCATACTTGGCACGCAGAGTGATTTTCAATGACACGCCAAGAAGGAGATATTTTCAACGCAATTCAAAACAACATATAATATGTTAGGAAAATCAAAGGCTGCTACGTGTCAAACCTTAAAAAATTTAGTTGACTTCGACTGTTAAAGTTCAGGAAAGTTTGTCTGCGAAAATAACATCGTTAGATTAGATATATGACATGAAATGTATTGCTATTAAAGTCAATTTTTTAGGTTCTTACCCTTTATAAACATAGTGGCAATTTTATGTTAATTCTGTCTCTTTTACAAAAAAGTGATACGAAATACGGAGATCTGCTGTTACGCACAGTGATCATTGGCTTAGACGAGGTAAAAATCTAGAATAGATTCGTTTAGAGTAAGGAAGCAATTAAATTGCTTTTACTAAAACAAAAACATTTTTCCCAACTGAATGATGAGAACCAGCTGTTAAAGCTGAAGTTTCTGAATGACATAGTGACACATTTCAATTAGTTGAACTTGTATGTATAAGGAAATAATCCAACAGCACTTAAACTGTTTGGTCAATGGAATGGATTTGCGTTGAAACTATACTTATCTTGCCGTGAAATCAACTTAAGTACTTCCTTAATTCTAGGGCATATTCAGATCAATACACATTAAAGACATGTTAGCTTTTTTCATCAAGCCTGACTTGATTGATCTTACTATTACCTGATCGGGATCGGTTCTTAGTGGAAGCATGTTGACGATCTTAAGATGCAACATAGGCAATTTAAATATGCAAATAATGGGCATGAAGAATCAAGATGTGCCAATTTTCTCCAAAAATGTGTTTTGTGACGTTGCAAGCTATGGCCGTGCAGCCCGATCCCTGAATGGCGGTACTTTGTGCAGCTTGTGTATATTTTGAAGGCTGTTTACAGCTTAAGTATAATATGAAGGCTGTTTACAGCTTGTGTATCATATGATGGCTGTTTATATTTTGTGGATAATATGAAGGCTGTTTACTGTACTATGTCAGTATCTATTCTTTCTCTTCTGTCTTCTGTTTTTTCGTAATCTGGACCTCTTTTCTTTGCTGCACTTAGTGCGCATCTTAGTCGAGGTGACCCGTGGTGGACGCTCCGCAGAAAGGAGCAGTCCACAATAATTGCCCGATTCAGCACTGGGCGCTGTCTATAGATGCCTATTTTTGATTCGAGGGTGTCCAAACTGCAGGGCAGCAGAAGAGACGGTCGAGCAAGTGCTATTTGACTGCCCGACTATGAAGGA